>CAJHUC010002926.1:0-141799 GCA_905146915.1 Ostreobium quekettii
GCTACATGGCCCACAAGGACTGGGCTGTGCTGGCGGACCTCGCGCATGACCGGTTCCCTCCGTACCACGTTTCATTCCGCGAGCTGGGCTGGACGTGGTTTCAGCGTTTTGTGGCGGGGCGGACACTCTCCATCCCGTTCCTGCGCACTAGAGGAGTCATCAGGACAACCATAGATCGCACCCTCATGCGAGAGTGGCAGGCGCGGTGGAGCACGGTGGTGGTGGGGTTATCACTTCGCGAGGCTCTACCGATGGTCGGATGTGCGTGGAGACCTGAGGACGCGGAGCTCGGAGGGAGGCTCAACATTATATACCCGGCGCATTTCCTTATGGCACATTGTCATATGGGGGAGCGTCAGTGTGCCCTGGGACCCCACAGAGTGGGCGCCTTGTCCACTGTGTAGGGAGGACTTCTCCACAGAGCACATTGTATAGGATTGCAGAAGGATTACGCAGGAGAGGGAGTGATTGTTGGGTATTGTCGGTGCTGCGAGAGTGGGGGATTGGGTGTGGCTTGCTCGGTTTCAGGGTTCTTGGCTGGGGAGGTTTATTAGTGAGGTCATAGTTCTTATTGAGTCTGTTCAGGTCAGTTCGAGGGGGTGAGTGTGGGGGCATTGAGCTGGAAAAGCCTCTTCTATTTTGGGGGTGTTCTCTTTGTTCGTCTGCTTTTGGATCTGGGATATTTGCACGGTGACTCTGTACTATGAGTTTGTGTGGGTGGGTGTTGAATCCCCCAGGATAATGGCGACCAAATGGGACAAATGGCAGAGCTTCGGTCAATGTATTACAACGGTGGTGGGCCCCCTGGTCCAGATAAGGTCGAGTGCACCGGCGAACTGAGACAAATGGCCTATGGGGTACCCACTTTTATAGGTGGCGCGCTCCCCCTCTCGTCATGGCACCCTCGGCCTCCTGTAATGTCCAATACACTCATGTCATGGCACCCTCGGCCTCCTGTAATGTCCAATACACTCATGTCATGCCACCCTCGGCCTCCTGTAAGGCCACCTCGGCCCTTGGAGAGCCACTCACATGGTCCCTTTGCCCCTTGGCATGCCTCTAGTAATACCAGGCGGCTTCCCCAAGCTATGCCACGTCCCTCCAAGGTACCATGGCCGTAGGGGCACTTGTACCTGTGATCCAATGTAATGCGGGTACCTGACAGGTGCGCGTACTGCCGGATCAACCCCATAATCCCTTGGAGTGTACTCCACCACTTCCTGGCGGCTCCCTTCCGCCCATGACCGCGCACTACATCATAATAGGCTATAATGTTCATCATCACACCGGTTCCATCAAGGAATAATGCCCCAAATGGCCAGAAATGGGCTAAATGGCTTAAATTGCCTTAATTACCTCATTATACCGAAAATTGGCCCATGTAACAAGATGAACGTGGCGATCATGATTAACACAATTCTAGACTCAGATGAACACATCTAACTCATCTAAGTCATCTAATTACTCGTCAATGTACAGTACGGTGTCCAGTCACTACAATCTCCCCCCCTTAAACTAAGCATTGTCGTCAATGCGGCCGTAGTACTCCGGGATATTCTCTTGCGCGTTTTGGAGGTTGTCTTCATGCTCCCAAGTCGCTTTATGGGCAGGGTAGCCTTCCCAAAAGACGAGGTACTCCTTGACGGTTCGACGGCCGCGCTTTCGCAGTCGATGGTTGACGATTTCCTCGACGAAGTACTCCTCATGGCCGTCCGCAGAGATGATTGCTTCGGGAGGTTGGGAACGTCTTCTAGCATCCTTTGGCGCTTGGTACAACTTCAGTTGAGAAACATGGAAGACAGGATGTACTTGGATGTGCGCCGGCAGCTCCAGCTTGTAGGCTGTCGTGTAGCACTCCGCCACCTTGAACGGTCCAATGTACAATGGTCCAAACTTGTGGCTTGGTCCAGCTCCAGCAATGTTGAGATACTTGGTAGAGAGAAGAACTTCATCACCAGCACGCAACTCCAAAGGTCGTCGCTTCTTGTCCGCATAGCGCTTCTGTCGCTCTTGAGCCTTCGTCAAGTTGTCACGTGCGTGCAATAGATCCTTGGACAAAGTCTCCATCCAATCCTCAGCTGTGACGTTCTTCATCGCCGCTCCAGCCAACAAGTTTGCAGGGTTCACTGGATGTCGCCCGTAGCAAAGGTAGAAAGGCGTAAATCCAGTTGAAGAATGCATGGCATTGTTATAGACGAACTCCACCATGCTCAACCGTTGATCCCAGTCGTTGTGTCGTCTTCCCACGAACGCTCTCATGATCTCCTCAATTGTACGGTTGGCCCTCTCCGTTTGGCCATCAGTTTGAGGATGAAATCCCGATGACATCGCCAAAGTTGTTCCCATATTCTTGAACACTTCTTTCCAAAAATGGCTCGTGAACTTGCTATCACGATCCGACACAATGGTCCTTGGCAAACCATGGACTCGCACAATGGAATCCACAAAAATCTTAGCCACATCCACAGCAGTGGCTGTCCCTTTTGTTGGTCTCAGCACCACCATCTTGGTGCCATAATCCACCATAACCAACAAAGCATCATAACCTGCTCGGGTCTTTGGCAAATGAATGATCAAATCCATGCTCACTTTCTCCCAACGATTGTGAGGTATTTCCAATGGTTGCAACAACCCAGCACTTCTCTGATTCGAAGGTTTGTTGCACTGACATGCATCACAACTCCTCACAAACTCCGTCACATCACTCTCCAAAGAAGGCCAATAGAAATCCTGCTTCACTAGGTCAGATGTTCTCTTGATGCCCAAGTGACCCGAACAATGTGCATCATGCAATTCAGTCATCACTGCACTTCTCAAGGTCCCACTTGGCACATACAGTTGCAATCGCCCATCATCAACCCAATAGATGCGCTGATTCAGCACCTTGAAATTTGGGTGGCGATCTGGATGTTCGAAAATTGCTTTGCTCTCTTCATCGTGAGCATACTCTTTGTTGCGGCCCCGTCGGCAGCCGCTGGTTTCCGGAGTCGTGGGGGTCGCCCTGCCCTGCGGCTCGGCTGTTGGAGGTCAGCCGGCGCTCTCCACCTCGGATGGTGGGCGTATCCGGGGCAGTCGTTTCCTTGGTCGCGCGGTGGGCCCAATGCTCGACGGGGATCGATCCCCGGGGCCTGCTGTCGGCGAGTAGTGGCGGCGCAGCGAGGCGGTGGTTCGCTGGCTCGCGGGAGGCCAGAGAGTGGGCCAAAAGTGTTACAACGATTCACTGCATGCGCGCGCACATATCGCATGCGCGATGCCCGATCGCGGGTCCATCACGGTCACATCATGACAAGACAAAGACAAGTGCGCGTCCAGGCACATCGTCACCATCCACCGTTCACCTACGATCGACCCATTGTCCTCTAATTCCAAGCGTCTAACACCCGACCCCCCGGCCCTAAGTACTACGACTTCAGGAGGCCATATCTTCGTCAATTCTTAACGGATTTGGGCGTTTAAAAGCGCGTTGGAACCAGGAAGCTCTAAACTACACTCCCAAAAGGTCGATTTGGCCAATTACGTAATTCCCACTCCAGAAATGTCAAATAAGCCTAAACCCCAAGCAGCCACGTCACACTCTTCCTCCAACTTCCGCAGCAATTTTGAATCCAATTCTACTTCAGAAATCGACAAGCATTCGATCATGTATAGTCCGGACAAGGCATCGGCAACCACATTCGACTTTCCTGGCTTATGAATCACCTCATAGTTGAACTCGGCCAAAAAGTCCAGCCATCTTGCTTGTCGCTTCGACAGGTTCGGTTGCGTTATGAGGTACTTCAAGGAGTAGTGGTCCGTGATGACCTTGAACTTCTTGCCTTCTAGGTAGTGTCTCCAAGTCCTCAACGCATGAATCACCGCCAAGAGTTCCCGCTCATGAGTAGGGTAGTTCGCCTCTGCTGAATTCATCTTCCGGCTCTCGAATGCCACAGGATGATCACCGGAGTCATGAACTTGACTCAACACAGCTCCCACAGCCGTGTCACTCCCATCGCAGGTCACAACGTAATCTTGGTCAGGATCAGCAGTCTTCAATACAGGTGCCTCGGTCAGCTTGGTCTTCAATTCCTTGAAGGCTGCATCTTCGCTTGAAGTCCATTTGTAGGGAGTCTTCTTCCTTGTCAAGTTTGTCAAAGGTGTAGCAATCTTTGCGAAGTCTTGGATGAATCTTCTATAGTATCCCGCCAATCCAAGGAAACTTTGCAGCTCCTTCAAGTTCTCCGGCTGCTTCCACTCCTTGATAGACTTGATCTTTGCAGGATCGGGCTTCACTCCATCGATGCCAACAATATGACCCAAATATTCGACTTCTTGCTGAAAGAACGAACACTTGGTCATCTTCGCATAGAGCTTGTGCTCTCTCAAAATTTCCAATGCCTTCCTGACGTGCACCTTGTGCTCCTCCAACGATTGGCTATACACCAAGATGTCATCCAAGAAGATGATGACAAAGGTGTCAAGATGCTCCCTGAAAATGCTATGCATCAAGTGCATGAACGTAGCCGGAGCATTTGTCAAGCCAAAAGGTAGCACGAGAAATTCGAAGTGCCCGTATCTTGTCCTGAAGGCTGTCTTCGGCACGTCATCTGGATGGACACGGATCTGGTGGTAGCCACTCCTCAAGTCGATCTTTGTGAAGAAACTTGCCTCACCCAAGCGGTCCAGAAGTTCTTCGATGCGGGGCAATGGGTAGCAGTTCCGAATGGTTGCCTTGTTCAAGGCCCGGTAGTCCACACACATTCGGACACTGCCGTCCTTTTTTGGAACAAAGAGGATGGGAGCTCCAAAAGGTGAAACTGAGGGCTGAATGTACCCATGCTCCGTCAACTCCTTTAACTGAGTCTTCAACTCATCCAGTGCTTGAGTAGACATCCGGTAGGGTGCTCGATGAGGTGGCTCTGTTCCGGGGAGTAATTCAATGCAATGGTCCACGGCACGCTTCGGTGGTAGACCTGGAGGTAGCTCCGCCGGAAAAACATCCAAATATTCCACCAGTATCTCCTTGACTTCTCTTGGAAATGGTGTATCGATCTTGGCATCATCCAACTCCACGATTGCGTTCACTTCCTTGCACTCTTGGTCTTCCATCTTGTCTTCATTGATTGGCCTCACAATGGCCACATACACGTCTTCGCGTCGAGCAAGCCGCTTCATCTTTTGGGCTGAGACTTGCATACTCATTGCCCGTTTCTCGAAGATACTTGAAAGCTTGGCACACTCCTTTGTAAGGTAGTCGCTCTTCAAAACGACTGTCTTCTTCCCCACTCGAATGCTAATGGTGCCGGCTCTCCAATCAATGCTTGGATTCCATCTATCCAACCACGACTTCCCCAAGATCGCATCATACTTGGGAAGTTTCATCACATGAAAATCCAAGAACTCGGCATGCTCCTCATAGCTCACTTGTGCATCTTTCACAATGCGATTGGATGCTCTCATTGATCCATCCGCCAAATGCACTTGCATCTTTTTATGACTTCTCATTGTTCTCAAGTCATGCTCACTCACAAGATGCTCACTGATGAAGTTTCCACTGGCTCCACTGTCCACCAGAAATTTGACAGGGACACCATTAACTTCTCCCGAAATACATAACAGCTGTGTCAGTGACATTGACACACCTGATTCTGCCTCATCCACGGACTTCCCAACGTAGCATTCCATCTCACAGGTATCGCCATCGCCAGGTACAGCCTTTGCAAAGGTGGATTCTTGAGGACAGACTGGTTGAAGTGTGTCTACCGGAAGACTCGCTTCTCCGGACTCAACACTTCCAAGTTGATGTGTGTCTACCGGAAGACTTGCATATCCGGACTCAACACATCCCGGTTTGTTGGTATCTTGATCAGAGACACCAACCCAATCATGAGTTGCAGCGGTAACCTCATGTACCATCTCCCTTCTAGGAACGGCGTCCACCCGCGGGGCTTCAAAACGTAGCATGCTTCTTGCTTGGTCAGATCCAGCTTTCTCAACAATCCGAGCGATAGACCCATACTCAATCACTGGCTCTGACACTTCTGCGGGTCCAGCGTCTTCAAGAGTAGCCGGTGACAAAATCTCGGTCCTTTCCGCCACCATCACTTGGCCATCCTTGTCATCTGGCCCTTCCATTGAGTCGGGTGATGTCCGGTCGTTGTCCCCGATTTTCAATGACCGCTGAAGTTTCCTTGCCTTCCTCCAGACTTGTTCTTCTTCATGGGACAGTCCCTGCTCCAGTGTCCTGCGTTGACCTTGCGGCAGCAGTAGCACCCCTTGTTGTCTCGAAGGTACTTCTTCTCTTCTGGAGTCAAAGGTTTCCTCTGGACGTAGCTTGTGCCAATTTCCATCGGCTCAGGTCCTCCAGACGTCTTCGGTTGAAAGGTCCGCGGTCCACCAACGTTTGATCCACCCTGCAACGAATTGCCTTTGAACCAACTTGGCTTTCCACTCGTGCCTTGGCCAGAGACTCGAGTAAGCACATTGTCGGCTCGGTCGGCATATCTTGCAGCTTCTTCAAACGTTGTTGGCTCTTTCAACTCCACTTGCATCCGGACATTCACATTCAAAGCCCGAAGGAACTTGTCCAGCTGTTCCGCCTCCGAGAGATCGTCGACCCGAATACACACTTGCCGGAACTTATGCAGAAAGTCCGACACAGGCTCTTTCTCCCTTTGCCGGAGGGCATACAACTCATCCCTCGCCCGGCGAATCAGATTGTCCATTCGGAATTGTCGACGCAGATCCCTCTTGAACTCATCCCAATCGTTCACTCGATTGCCACTTTCGCACAACTCATGCCACCACATGGCAGCATGACCCCTCAACAGCGATGCAGCATATCCAACACGAGAGGCGACAGGTATTCCAGTCAATGACATGTGCTCCTCCACTTGGAACAACCATGTGACAACATCACGATGCTTGGCACCGTCATAGGTCTCAGGCTTCTCCACTTCCATGCCCATTGGTGCCACTCCACGACCAGAAATCAACTCAGCAGTCAGCTCGGCCATATCCCGAGCTAGAGCACGAGATCGACGGTCACCTCGATACTCGGCAGCCTGCCTCTCCTCATGCAGCATGGCCATCTCCCACTCCAGTTGTTGGTTCCGTTCGCGGGTCTGGTTGACCTCTTGCATCAACTTCTGGTAACGCTCCTCCGCCTGACGAGCTTCCTCCTCCCCCATCACGACTGGTTGACCATCATGGTGCGCCATGGTGATGGATAGATCGCCCCTTCAATGTTCTTGGTCGCTCGAACCACTCAGTTAATCCCCAGATAATGCATGACCAAATGGGACAAATACAGAAGCCGTCAATCGTGAGCCATAACGGCAGGGCCCCCTGGTCCAGACAAGGTCGAGTGCACCGGCGAACTGAGACAAATGGCCTATGGGGTGCCCACTTTTATAGGTGGCGCGCTCCCCCTCTCGTCATGGCACCCTCGGCCTGCTGTAATGTCCAATACACTCATGTCATGCCACCCTCGGCCTCATGTAAGGCCACCTCGGCCCTTGGAGAGCCACTCACATGGTCCCTTGGCCCCTTGGCGTACTTCTAGTAATGCCAGGCAGCTTCCCCAAGCTATACCACGTCCCTCCAAGGTACCATGGCCGTAGGGGCACTTGTACCTATGATCCAATGTAATGCGGGTACCTGACAGGTGCCCGTACTGCCGGATCAACCCCATAATCCCTTGGAGTGTACTCCACCACTTCCTGGCGGCTCCCATCCGCCCATGACCGCGCACTACATCATAATAGACTATAATGTTCATAATCACATCGGTTCCATCAAGGAATAATGCCCCAAATGGCCAGAAATGGGCTAAATGGTCTAAATTGCCTTAATTACCTCATTATACCGAAAATTGGCCCATTTAACAAGATGAACGTGGCGATCATGATTAACACAATTCTAGACTCAGATGAACACATCTAACTCATCTAAGTCATCTAATTACCCGTTAATGTACAGTACGGTGTCCAGTCACTACAGTGGGGCCCCTATTTTAGGGGACAGACATGCACGGCTCTGGACATGGCCAACTAACATTTTGTGGTTGTTCCATACATGTTCGGTTATGCTACGGCGGTGACATGCACATCCTTGTCGTATCACCAATTGTAGGAAATCTTCTTCTTCTTCTTCTTCTTCTTTCCCTATAAAACCTCTTTGCTTCGTATTTCCCCTACATATAAAAGAGTAATACTAAAATGACCGCAGAAATAGCAACATCCGGATGGAGTTCGCCTGATATCTTTCTCTTAATTTATAAGACTTTTTTGTATAATCACTTTGCATTTTTGTGCTTTCCCCGCTCGCTCATTACCAATGCTAAATTGTTCAAGGAAGCGGCGACATCTGGATGCAATTCACCCAACATTTTTTCATATCTAATTTCTCTCTTTGCACTAGAGGTGGCCACCCGGATCCGTTAATAGCGGACAGAGGTTAATTTCCATTAATTTTCCGTTAATTAATGGAAAATAACGAAAAAAGACAAAAATTAACCAAAAATTAGCGGATTTTTGGATTTTTTGGGGATTTTTGGGTTTTAGTCATACTTATAGTTTATGGAATTCGCCATTAGAGAGTATGTTTGTATTTTATTTCAACCTATGCATACTAGATTTTCAACTAGCCGCAGTTGTTGTGATTTTTTGGGTTTTTTTTCAATTTTTTTGGATTTTTTTCGTTTTTCTGAATTTTTCTCCCTTTTTCTTTAACGAAATTTGAATTTATCAGCTGATGTACCAACGAACCGACAATTTTGACTGATGTCAAATCTTTCGAGTGGCCTCTACTTTGCACCCTCTTTGCTTTTTCATACTTGCCTTGCTGTACCGGTTTAGACGGTACATGGGGCAATAATACGATATCCGGTCCAATGGGACTTTGGATATCGTATTCTAACAATAACAATAATAACCCAGACCAGGGCGGTGGCCGCCAGTACTGTAGTACTGGTGCCCGGGTGTGGTCCCAAGTACGTAGTACTTGGGATCCGGTGTTGGGTCCCGGGACTAATGGCCTTCGAGTGCCCGCACTGGGCAACCAGTTTCCCTGTCAAACAACCCCTTTGCATGCCCCCTCACTGTGGTGCGCAACACTTGCTTACTGAACACCAATGCCAAATTATTCAAAGAAGTTGTTACATCTGAATGTACTTTAACAAATATATTTTCACCCAATGTAACCTTTACCCATATTAGGATACGGGAGTAGGAGGGGTGGTCCCGCCTAGGTGCCCTGTAAGGACCTAGGTGCCCGGCGAGGCGGGTCCGCGGCTCAAAGAGGGCAGGAATCCCACACCCACATCCTATTCGTAACAAGTATAGTTTACAAGGGCGACCCTAAGGTGACCAGCCCCAATAGCCAGATTATCCAAAGATGTTGCGACACCTGGTTGGACCTCACCCACCACCTTTCTCCTCACTTTCACTAACAACCCTTTTTTGCGAAGTCTCTATGTTTCTTCATACTCCCCTTGCTTGCTAAGCACTAGTGCCAAATTGTTTAAGGAAGTGGCAATATTTAGATGCAGCGCACCAAGCAATATCACCTCATTTCTTGTCTTTCCTTATGCAACTTTTTTGCTTCTTTAAATTTCCCTTAGATGCTAAGAACCAATGCCAAATTGTGCATAGAAGTGGCAACATCAGGGTGTACCTTGCCCATAACATTACGTGATATGGTTGCTTTTGTAGATAAATTAAATGTATTTCATTATCTGAAGAAGGGTTTGAATTGGGGAAAATGGCCTAGGGTGGCTACAACAGTTAAAAAATAATGAAATACACAAATGATTCCAATCTTATATAATGCACAAATGTAGTAACCGTCTAGGGATTCCGACTCCCTATTTTATCTGACCTGCGTGACCGCAGGAGCTTCACTCCTTGTATTATTATGCACATTTGTAGCACAATATTGTGGTACAATAATACATGGTACACACTTGTGATAAGACAATATGGCATCTCGACATGCTATATCAAGGCTAGTGGGCCTACCTTTGCATCTTCTTGTGATGGGTAATTTTATTTTATAATTAGAACTACAAATGAATGCATTTAACATGTAAAATTTTAAGTAACCCTGTCACATAAAATATATGAGGGTAAACTGTAATTAACCATTTTGCCTTTTACTTAGATATTAATTTAAAAAAACTTTTTCTTGCTTATTTAGAAGTTTTAGGTACTTCTAGCCTTTTGGAATGTCCAAATCCGTTGAGAATTGAAGGAGATACGGCCTCCCAAAATCTAGTACTTAAGGGACTAGATACGGGTTGGATGGGCTACGGTGTATCAGATAATTGGGTCGGTTTCGGGGTATGCTGAACATATGTGGCGGTTGCACTATGTATTGTAGAATAGATGTTTGACTGTTGTAGGTGATTGGCCTTTGGACCGGCCAACCACCATGCACATGGGGGAGGCTCAGTCTGACCCCTCAATGTTACCATCCCTGGCTCACCGCCCACGTTAGCACTGGCCGCACAGCTTAGAGAGCAACAACCTATGCAAAACCCCATACCTAAATAACCAGCCTGCCCACACCGCATTTTGGGACCGTGGCAACCGAACATGAACGAGCACATGCCCTGATTACACCCACCTCCTGCGAGGCAAAGGTGTCTGCGCCATGCATGCGTAGGCCACCAGGCAGCAAAAGAATCCGGGGGCACCGCCAAAACCATGTCGTTTGGCCCCACACACCAGCCATGGTCCCCAATAGCGCCCCCTTTTACCATGTCATGGGGGAGGGGGCCGCTATATAGGGACACCCACTATAGTGCACTGTGCAATACACCTTTGCGATATTTTTTAAGAAGGAAAATAGTCAAAGTTATTGTGACTGTAGAAGTTTAAAGAGCATGATGCTAAATGCCATGGTAGGCAATGGGAGCCGCCAAAAGGTTGTGAATTAATCTATTCTAGGGGCTTCCTTGAAGATTGTTAGCTTGAGGGGTTCTTGGAACAAGTCATGAGTCGACTCATGACACGACTTTTGTTGCTCATCTCTGCATTTTTGTGCATCATCTTATCTTATTGTGATTTAGTGCAATTACCTAATTTCTTAATGTCCGTGACCTGCCCCACTTCCTTTTCAGATTGACGCCAGGATCCGTAGCCAATTCTTTTTCCCTATGGCTCCCGAAGCTGTGTGATGCAAGCATTGTGCCACGAGCGCAGCCACAACTCTCAGTGCATGTTGTGGATAAGATAACTCCCCTCTGCCGCCATTTCAAACAGAGGATGGGAATATGGCACTCGTTGTGTATGCACACCAGGACCAATGTAGGTTGCCAAGAATACAGCACGGCACCAACGATTTTGAAAGGCTTCCCAAGTGCATACACATGCGCATATATGTGCGGTGGCGAGGTCAAGCTTACACTTGTCAGCGTTTAGTCCATGGCCAAAACGATGCCATTCAAATATTGAGGTACAAGGGGAATAAGGTTTGCCCACTGGCAGTGACGGGCATTGCAGGTTCTAAGGGTTGCCGAGGCCAGGGGTGGATCGACAAGGCAACATCAGGAAGCTTGTGAGCAGATTATCACGCCAAATCTATAACAAATAATACTTCTTTGTGCTTGTAATTCAAGTCCTTTAAATTCAAGAACCTCAACATCGGGGCAGAGAGGTCGCTTACGTCAATCAATCGAGAAACTGGACAATTCCTCATCAAATGGGACACTATTTTACGCGCTCAAGCGTCTTATACTTGAATGACGTATTCAAGTGTCTTATACGGTAGGGACCACAACGCTGTGGCAGCAATAAAAGAGGAAAACAGCCCACGTCAAGTGCGAACCGAAAGGGAGCGCATCTCAAGCATGACACAATAGCATCTCAACCCTTGCACCATAACACCAAAGGAGAGAAGTCCTTCGGGAGGCTGAGCAAACACATCTCACAGTTTGCCCATTCTGCGGCGACGGGCAAGCCAACGCCGGGGGTCCTGGGAGGTTCGCCCATCCCCCTCCCTGGGCGGCGCCTTCGATTGTCGAGATGGAGGGAGGCGAGGCCCAGGGCACCGACGTGAGTCAAAAGATTGTTGACCAGGCCGTCGGCCCGACCAACCGGTAGGCAGCCTGCTGACTGCAGCCTGAACAAGGGCTGCAGTTGGTCGCCTGGGTGGACTGCCCAATACATGCGGCGATGGCGCTACTTCCATGCAAGAATGAACCGCATGGAAAGTTTACTAGTACGCAGGAGATGGACGCAGAGAAATCCAATTCGGTGATAGGTGCACGCCCATGTATCAGAAGAGGTTTAACTCTAATGGTTCATGTACCCTTTTCCCAGAAGTCAAGATGGAATTGCGCCTTCGAATTCAGCACAATGGTTCAAATAAAAAGGGAGCTCGAAAGGCCTCGAGTTAATCGCGTATGCGACAATGACAGAGCAAAATCCCTTGTGGCATCAATTCGCACTGTCATCAAACAGATGTAGATTAGTTTGATTTATTCAGAATTGAACCAGCGTGGAAGCAATTTAGCAACTGGGAGGCTGTTCTCGCAATATGGAATTCATCAGTTTTGGTCTGTTCGTATGTGCATTTTCGTCTCACCTTCTGGAGAGAAGAACCTAGAATACAGGTCGCCGAAATTGAGCAATGTACTTAGTCACGCCATTATTTGGTACCCTGATTGCCTACAATTGTTGCTCGATTTTCATGTACTAACTGCAACTGTGAAACAATGCAGATATTAGGAAAATACTATTGCACACATTGCCAAAATTACTGCAAATTTCGAGGATGTCCTTTAGCCATAATTACCTGAGTGGACTCTGTGGCACCTTTTTGGAAGCATAACACATTGTTTATATAAATCGTAGCCACGTGAGCCAACATACGGTTAAACTGATTCTCATCAATGAAATAATGAGCGATTAGTCTGAGGAGTGTTGTAACTTGAGGGTACCGCAAGCGGACGCAACAAGGCAAGCAGGGTGACTTAATAAACAACCGTCTTCCAAACTTAGACGTTTCAACATTTGTCCATTAAATGTATTGCTGATTGGATTACATCAGGGAAATGTCCAGATCATTTCATGATCCACAGCGATTTCGGGCTGGCTGTATGGGGCGAATTCTACCAGTAGTTTTTTGATAGATGAATGCATTTGTCTACATCCGTAGATACACATAAGGCCAGTGGACTCACTCGTGCAGGGATGCACATATAAATTCACTGCAATGGGGTTGTTTTACATTACAATGCATTTAATTCATAGTCGAGCATTGACGCGCTTTTGAATTGTGCATCAGATGCGCGCCGCCCATGGAAAGCGTGGCCGTATTCATTTGCATACATGGCACCTTCACGTTGTATCCTCCATCGATGTTACTGGTCTGCAGCACTGTCGCGTCGATGAGCTCTGCAACAAGTCCAGAAAAGCATCGTCGAAAAAGTGCAGCTGTGAGCGAAGGTGTCCTGTGATCCAAAATGTGGGCTGCATCCACGTCGCGGGTCGATCAGCCTTTCCGCGCTCCCAACGTGGGTATGCTGTTGCCATGGCAGATGTGCCGCCGCTCAACGCACCTTTCTTTGCTGCAGGATGGGTTGGGAGGGGGAACTTCAGCAGATGCGCTGGGGCAGTCAGACGACAGTGGTGAGGCGCACCACCGCCGAGGAATCACCGAATTCACAGCAGCCTCCGAACTCGGATGATTCGAAAGTTAGCCCCATATTCACAATCCGCAGTTCAGAGAGTCACCCCGCCAGAGTGCAAGCGCAATACCTGCCGCCTCCAAATAGAAGTATTTTACGCGTTGTGGTCAGCACTGCGCAGGAAGTTTGCTGGCACATATGCAACCGCTCAGGCAGCATAATGATCGCAAAAAACCGTACTGCATTGTCTTGCGCAATCATTGTACTGCAATAGCTGCAACTGGCAAACCCGTCCACCAGTGATGTGGAACATTCAATGTTCGAAAACGGGACCAAGCGCTCTTCGCGCTATTTTGGGAGCCGTTCCCTAACTGTTCTCGTTCGCCATTGGCTGATCTTTCGGAGCACTCACATGTACGAATTGTTGATCGCCAATGCGGCGTCATCAGATAGATTGTATGAGATTTCTCCTCCCCATGCTTCAGCACCTGCGGCGAAGGTGTTCCCCATATACGACACCGTGAAAGACGACGGCGCCCCCCTGACGCTGCATGCCATGGCGGAGAGGGGCAGGGGAAATGACATCATACGCACAGTGGACAGGGAACTGGATGTGAACATCAACGAAAAGGTGGGAGCGGGGCCCAATCCCTGCGGTGTCGCCTGGGGTTCCAAAGCCACACGGCAGTGCGTGTGCGTCCGCAGGGCAACGACCATTCTATTCCAATAGGGCAAATGATACACTGGGAGAAAACGGCATGTTGGCGATGCCAACTGCGGTGCCATTTGACACAAAATGATGCCGTGACAGTGATTGCGATGGCATAAAAGCGGCTGTGATTGACATCAATTTGTGTCAAATGGCATCGCAATTGGCATCGCAAACAGGCTGTTTTCTACTGGTGATAGATTGCTGTAGCAAAGCATTCAGAAGATATTCAGGTAGATAACAAATTGGTATAATGATATGCAAATCGTTCTCGTAGGACATTCATAAGAGCATTCAGCTGAAGAACATTCGTTCAGGATATGAGTCGTGCATATGTGGCGGTACCACCAATGCGCGATACGTGCCCCGCACCGCACACACTGCACAACACTTGAGCGCATTTTCTGGTGGGTGCACGCATCGTTTCTGCACAGAAGTGATGTAAAGTCCTTGGTGCGCAGGATCGCTACGGGAGGACGCCGCTGCACTGGGCCGCAGAGCACGGGCACAAAATCACCGCGGAGATCCTCATCGACCTGGGTGCCGAAGTCCGTGCAACTGAAAACCTCGGAAGGTGCGGCACCACTGCAAGAATGCCACCTGTAAAAAGCAGGCCAAAATCCATGGCTCGAAAATCGTGCACCGTGTAAATCGTGTAAATTGCTTGAAAACCGCGTATGAATAGTGTATTCATCGTGCATTTATCACACAAAAATGGGACAATACCGTGTTGTATCGACTAAGTGAGTGTACATGATTTTCGCACATTTTGACGCGGTTTTACACGAGTTTTGCACGGCTCGAGACGGTGCATTTTGGCCGATTATTTGCTTGTGTACGGAAAATTGGGTGCTGCCGATGGACGCAAATTGTGGAAGCAGTCGTGGCAAGGCGAGAGTGTGCTGCTCCTCGCGACTGCGGATACACTTGCATACTTTCGCCATCTGTTCACCTTGCTGTGCCATTTGCGGCGCTGCAATTCGCTGCCGGACAAAGCTCACAGAAGAGCTCGCCGCCTTTCAGTGGGCTCTGTCGGCGAGTGAGTGTGTTGCGGTCTCACAGCACCAGGTGCGCTTACACTTATGAAGCAATGTCGTGTCCACAACCATTATTGATTGTACTCCTGGTGCTCTCTGTTGACAGAATGTTTACAAAACAGAATCATATCATTGGCGGCAGGCTTGTATTTACGTTTAGGTTTGACATTTCTACGATTGCGTTTTTGTGCGCTAAAACGCAAAATTGCAAAAGGAGCTATTTTTGCGGCTGTATTTACGTTTCTGCGGACACCAGGTTACACGGTGAAAGTAGCGTACAATGGTCAGTCCTCCGCCCCCTCGAGCGTACGCAACATAGCGTCCACCTCGCTCTCGGCAAGGGCAAACGACGTCGCCGAACAAAAGTTCGTTTTCTGCACACTCCAGCGCGCTTGGCTGCCACACCCGGACTCCGTAAGCCTGTGTTTGCTATATTTATGTGCACGGGGCTGTATTCACGCTGCACTTGTTTATTTTTACGCCTACCTACGCGTAAAAACGTAAGAACCATTTGCGCAGAAAAACGTAAATACGATCAACTTTTGCGGCTTAAACAACAAGCCGGATGGACAGGGACCACCGAGCAGTTTGTAGTCGCCAGGAAAAGCACCATCCGGCATCAGACACTCCTTCTAGTGTTCCTGCAATTCTTTTGTTGCCATGACTAGAAATCCCACTGCCAGTAGGTACTGGCCTATAGGCCACTGGCATATGCCGTGGCGCCTCGCTCGTCCCTTGTGCGCTCAAACTTTCGAATGGGTTTGTAAAGCCTGTGACTGATGGGCTCGTAACTGATCATCACAAGAAATGTTCCAATCTGTGGGATTTCATTGACTGGGTGGTCGTCTTGAGATGGATGAAGCCGGGGGCAGAAGCCGTTGAGGGCAACTTGTCCTTGAATTCATGGGCAGGGCGCGCAAGCCCAGGTCACTCCCACAACTTGTTTCTGCTCTCTTCCCCCCTCCCCTTTCTATTTGGGCCTCAGGGACCTTTCGCTGCCTGCAGGACGCCCATCCATCTGGCGGCACGGTCCACCCACTGTGAGCTCCTGCAATCCCTGTTGGAAGGAATGGAGGAGGACGAGCGGAAGCAGGTCGTCAACATGCAGGACAACAGGGGCATCACCGCACTCTTTCTCGCCAGCCAGAAGTGAGAAGTTAGGAGATGAACTGACACATCAAAATGCCTACTTTTCCAGCGCTAAGATTCACGCTTACGACGCGAGGGATTGCTGAATATCAGGTTTGGCGATGCGTCATGTGTAAGCACGTGACCATGTTGCATGGATCCATGTTTTGGTGAGCAAGTGCTCGTGAACGACTGGTGATATTGACGCTTGTTGTCGCTTCCCAGCCGTGCATCGCGTTCGAGTATTCAGGCTCACCAATTTCCAGAAGCAGGAATGACGTTTCTACATCGCATATCGAAGCCCGGAGAAGGGCTGGTGAGGAGCTGGGACGTTGGGTTGTGATGGGTTAGCGTCTTCCCAAGTGCATTCGTTCAAAATCGGCAAGCCCATTGACGACTAGTCCAGAAACTGTAGACGTGGGGGCGGACCGGGAAATTTGGGGATGGAAATGGATAGAAGTTTGGGGCCGTGTCCTGAAGGGATAGGGCAGCGCAGGTGGGCTCCAACGAATAGGTGCCACTCGATGCCATCATGGCCGCTGCATTGCTATTGCTATAGATCATAGCGCACAAATCGCCTTTGATCAACGACAGTGGATCCCAAGGCACCCGTGGGGCGATGAAGGACTGTAGCTACATTGCAAATATTTGTTCCCGAGATGCAAGTGCAGTGTCCTGCCAGCTCACTGCCAGAATGAAACCAGGAGCGCTTTGCACCCAATCGCATTGTGCACCAAGTGTTTCGGCTGCAGCCCGAGCTGCCCACATTTGCTGCGCCGTGACTCGTTACCCTTCAGCACATTGCTGTTAGCATTGATCGCCTTGCAGCCTGCCTGCCTAGGAGCAGGTCCTGTCCAGGGACAACACCAGTTGTTGTAAGTGGGGTGTCCTGCTGCAGGGGCCAAGAGGGTGAGGCGTGCTTCAGCTACCTCCTACAGTGTGGAGCTATCTACAACAAGCAAGACTCCATGGTACAGTGCCGATGCTTACCCCCAAACTCCCACTCACCCACCCACCCCTCGACTAACCCTTGCTTTTAAAGGCAATGACCAGACAGCCTTGTGTCCATCATGTAGGCTGCTTAATTCCATAATTGTGTGTGGGGTTCATCATGTACAGAGAAGATAAGAAAGCCAGGAAGCAAATGGACACAGCAGCTTTTTGAAATCTCTGAAGGGCGAAGGGTACAAAGTTTTCTCGTTCAACAAGTGGAACCAATAAGGATCTGCACATGAATTCCCTTTACAGCTGGCAAGCATATGACACAGCAGACAGCACTTGTTCAATGTGCGCTTGCCGAAGCCTAGCGGTCCCATTGCAGATGCCATAAGGATTGGCAAGCATTCCGCACAGCAGATAGCATTTCCAGATATGTGCTTGCTGACACTTGGGCAACTGTGTTGCAGATGCCTAGGAAAAACCTGAGCAAGTAAAGCTAGCACGCCACAGGTGGAGGTGCTCATCAAAGGGGAGACCATCTTCTACTCGAGCTGGGCGAATAGCCCGTTAGCTGGCATGCTGTTGCACACACTGCAGGGCTGGTATGGCTGCTGTGCCTTGGGCCAAGGATGTCCGCCAAGTTAGGAAACACATTTTGAATAGAGGACAGATGTCGGGTACACTGTTTGAGGAGCACCTAGAAACAATTTTGAAGCAAGTTTGGTTCCCTTTCTGCCGTGGCTGTTGTGGCGGGGAGGGCTGTGAAAGAATCGAGGGAGCTAAAGCGCACATCTCTTCTCCAATCCCATTCAGAGAGCCTTTTGCCTTACACAGCAGATGCGCGGGTGCGCAGCCCCAGAACCGGTCCTTCGGCGCGGAGGACCCCCAGCCGCCCTCTCCACGCCTCCTTGGCAGCCTCCTCTCGTCACAGACCCCCAACAAATCATCACCACTCATGTCCAGCGCTGTGCCGTCATGTCATTCTGCGGCACACAACAGATCCACGCCGCTCCACCCAAGGACTGAAAGCCAGTTCCAACGATTGCTCCAGGGCGGGCGGTGGCCCTGGGACAGGCCCTTAGCCACATGCACGACAGCTCAAATCCATGCGCTCATCAGCCGCCGCCTGGGCAGACCTGGCCACAACCCCCCACATCCCAACCGCAGAGCCGCCTCAGCGGTTGGCCTTCGCCACGCGCTCGATCTCGTCCTTCTTCTTGATCGCGTAGCTGTTGGACGACCCCTTGGACGCGTTGATCAGCTCGTCCGCCAGGCACTCCGCGATCGTCTTGATGTTCCTGAAGCTGGCCTCCCGTGCGCCCGTGGTCAGCAGGTAGATCGCCTGGTTCACGCGGCGCAGAGGCGAGATGTCCACCGCTTGCCGCCGCACCACGCCGGCGGACCCGATCCTCGTGGCGTCCTCGCGCGGGCCGGCGTTGATTACCGCGTTCACCAGCACCTGGATGGGGTTCTGGTCGGACAGCAGGTGGATGAGGTCGAAGGCGTGCTTGACTATGCGCACCGCCAGGAGTTTCTTGCCGTTGTTGCGGCCGTGCATCATGAGCGACGTGGTCAGGCGCTCCACGATCGGGCACTGAGCCTTCCTGAACCGCTTCTTCTGGTAGCGCCCCGCGGTGTGGGGCACGAAGACGGCGTACTTGGCACGTGAGGAGGGCTTCACGGAAATGTAGTCCTCCAGGGAGATGTCCGGCACCTCGACGTCGTCGTAGGACCACTTGCCGAAGAGCTTGACGTCCGCTAGCAGCACGGGCTCATCCACCGCCACGCCGCCAGCATTGGGATCTGCATATCCTTCGTCCTCCGCCATTGTCCCCTGGGCGGCCGCCGGCGGTCAAAAGATGCGGCGCGAAAAGATGCGCTGCTTACCTCGCGGAGGTCGCAGCCCGTGGGGGAGGCCCGAGCGGCACCACGGGGTTGGCGGAGCTGGTGTGGGGTGGGGGGCGGGTTTGGGCTTTGTGCGGCGGCGCTCCCGCAAGGGGCGTAACCGTAACGCAACGGGTGGCCATTCGCGACGCTGGGTAATGCGCGGATAATGCGCCCAGTTGCGCAACCGCAACCGTTACGCCGTAATGTGTAGCGCGCCGTCCGTGACGCCGTAAGTAATTGCATAATGCCGAGCTTTTGAAATCGCGAGCGATGCTGAGAAGCGTGGGAACAGGGTGGGGGGTTGCCAAAGGACGAAGCGCACCGATGAACGAACGTTGCAGTCGTTCCGCCGAAGATGCAGCCTTTCGCTGGAAACGCAGCCTTTCCCCCAGTCTCACTGTGGGGTTGTGGGCCTACCAAGCCCCAAAGCAACCAGCACACCATTCAGTCGCCAGGATACTGCGTTGAGAACTTTACGTGAACTAACGAAAGTACAAATTGTAAAACAAACATCAGCCAATATTGGCTGATGTTTTTTTCACAGCGAGAAAGTTGAGTCGCAGGTCCCATGCCAGCATCAAAAGCAAGGGGGCTCACGCTGGTCGTCTGTCTGGTTTGGGAAACGTCCCGCGTGGCCATGGCGTCAGGGGGGCCTTCGGCGAGGGGCCTGGGCCTGGGGTCCCTGGCCGCCGTCCCGGACGAGGCGCTGTGCCGCGTCCTGGAGTTCCTGGGCCCCAGGGACGTCCTGGCAGCGGCATGCGCATCCAAGGTGATGCGGCTGTACTGTCTGGAGGAGGCCCTCTGGCTGAGGCTGGCGCTGGATGCGTGCCCCAAGGAGGTCCGGTGGGCGGGATCGTGGAGGGGGACGGCGCTGCAGGCGTGGAAAAGGTGGAAGCAGGTCGGGGCGCGGATGTTTGCATTGTGTGGAGAGGGGGTTGGGGTGGCATGATGGGCGGGCGAACAACGCAACACGGTCCATGATACAATGGGCGCATCAAACCTCTATTCTACTGCAATGATGCTGCGAATTTTCGGTCAGGTTTTCCGTGAATTCGCCTCCCGCACAGCCACAATCAGCAATTGATTGTGCCACGGTTTGGTTTTGTAGCTTGAGAATTTGCAACGACAATCTTTGCTTGAATGCAGCAGGAAATTTGTCATGCCACGGGCATTACCCCACAGTTTGAGGCCGTTTTCCGCGCTGTGAAGATGCTGCAAATTTAGCAGGCGAAGTCACTAGACGAACTGCCAAATGCGACAAGAACAGTGCCCCAGCAGTCTCCAGTACGGGGAGTTTAGTTTACTGCTGCTCATAGCCGATCAAAGTCGATTATTCTGGTTCGCTTTGTTATTGGGTCACTGGACGTTGGTGCGGTCCAGCAGCTGGCTGGATGCACTTATGGTGAATATTGTAAGCCCGGTGCTCTACCTTGCAAGTGCAGAGAAGGGCTAAGTTGCTTGCACCGAGATCCAAGGCACAAGTGCACTTTTCACACGTATTTACATGCTGCAACGCAACACCCTTGCACATTTATCATGATTTCAGGTCACGTTCAATGTCAACAGACAATCAATTGGCCAACATTCCTTGACAGACCAGTGCACAGCAGACATTGTCGCATCGGCATTACTGCGAAATGGAAAACCTCACACGCAGCTCAGAAGAGCGCCCCAAAGGAAAGAAAACACACAGTCGTGTCCACAATCAATTGTTCCCACAGTGTTTGTGGTTCCTGCCCACTGCTGCACAGGTCTAAGCAGTGCTGGTTAGAAATAAAGTCACCGAGTGGTGACTGCACCATGAAGGGGCCTCACATGGACACCTGTTTTTCATAGAGCAGCTTAGCAGCCTCAAGAGACATCGATATTCCAGCAACAATATCCGATTCCTGTCTGATTCCTATTCTGGAGAACCAGACACTGATCGTGACAGGAAATGGAGGGCCGCCCCTTCCTATACACCATACTGTTTCAGTTGATGAGCTGTTGACACAAGTATGTGATACAGAGCATGACTTTATGATTATCCACACTAAGTGGAAGCAATATCAACCCAGTTTGGACGAGCCTATGAAGCACTTTTTGTCTGTGTGCAGAGTTTGGTGTTCAACTACTGAAAGTTCCAGTGCAGCAACTGTAATTGCTGCTGAAGTGAAGCAAATCCATGTTGCTGACTCTAAATGAGCCTGTCTGGCAGCCTGTCAATCCCAAAGGTCATTGTATGACACTATCAGAGTGGTGCAAGGAGTTCGATTTATGGTTAAGGAATAATTGTTGCTGTTCCAAATCCTGTCATCGTGTGCAGGGTGGTAAGTGTTTGCAAAAATTTCATGCATTAATTATGGGTAGTACTCTGCGGAACTTCCCCTGAGGCTTCAACATTGAAGGTCATGCCTACCAGGGTGTTGTGTGCACAACAAATCTCAAAGGCACCACGGAACAATATCCTTTGTTCGCACCCAGAGGAAGAGAACCCTCCACAGAAAATATTTGTCCTATGAATGTGCTTCGTTGCCCATATGAATTGGTTGCATTTTCAATCTCCCAACCTTGACTGCATCTTTTGGTGTGTCAAGCAGCATGGGGAAGGAGATGTTGCACGAAATTCAGCCAAGAGCCATCCCACATGTGAAGGGTTTTGAATCGAACTTCCTGTACAACCGCTGGTACCGATCTAATGTCGATGTTCGGACATTCTACCCTGCTCAGGAGTCTGTGCCACGCGTGAATGCAGCAGGAATGACTGCCCAAGAGTTCCATGACAAATTTGACACGACCAGCAAGCCTGTTGTATTAGAAGGGCTGTTGAGGGGCTGGCCTGGTGAGTTGACATTCATCGTTTGAACAACCTCATGTCTTGTTTGCAAGTTGTAGCCTGCCCATCTGGTGCCACATTGGGTCGCCTTATTGTGTCTCATCTCAAAGCGAATGGTCACAAAGCAGTTGGAAGCTGGCTGCTAGTGCAGGGATTGACAAGGGTAATCTATGGCATCCTGCAGTTGCTGGTTTGAGCATTTCTGGATTATGCATGCTCAAACTGTGTGGTGTGGAGAAATGGCAATGACTACATCATGCAACGCAACACAGGGGCAAAGAATGGCATACTCGCTTGAAACCAGTTTTGCTATGATCCAGTTTTGTTCATGTCACCCCTTGTCAGCAACTGATGAAACCTGGTGCTGTGGGTGCCAGCCATGTCATGGACGATCGAGAGCCTGGCAAAAAGACACAGCAATGAGTTATTCATTGTGAATGTGCCTGGGCAATCCAGCAAAGACATGAAACTTCGGGATCTTGCAGACTACCTCCTTGGCCAGCACGATGAGCAGCCCTTGTACTTGTTTGACAGCGATTTTGGAGTCAAAACGCCAGACCTCCTTGGGGACTACAGTGTGCCAAATGTATTTGCCGACGACCTGCTTTCTGCCCTTGGTAGGTGGCTACCTCTTACTGCATTTATGATGCTAAGATGTTGCACATTTTGTGAATGTTTGTGGCACGTGTGCTGTTATGATATTGTGCTTTCACCAATGTCTTTGTGCCATTTCTTGTCTTATCAGCGTGGGGGACTTTGCTAGTGGCTGGCTCCAGCTTGAACAAACATATCCCTGCCAATGCATGCTTGGGAGATCTACAACTAATACTACTGTGTAGCTTCGTGCTGTCACCTTGCTGTTGTGCTTGTTGTTGTTGCTGTTGTTGTGAGTGCTGAAATGGGTAGCCCCCAACATCTGGCTCAAAGTCACAGAACAAGCCCCAGAGACTTTGCACTTGTGCCTATAAGAATTCAGTTTTCCAGTAGTGTATTCCCCTTTGTTCGCTAAGTGCTTGTTATTCCATTGCAGCTGTGTATTCAGTGTGCCAGGGATTGTTGCCTGGCCTGTTGCGATGGTGCAGCTCCACATGCATAATTTTGTAGAGAAAAAGCAGAACGCTGTGTTCACAACCTTGAACTGGAACACGCAGTATTGATTGTGCTGCTGACCGCTTCTTTCTTGGCCAGGCAGTGCGCGGCCGCCTTTCCGGTGGCTGCTGATCGGGCCTCCAAGATCAGGGGCGCCATGGCACCTTGATCCCACAGCCACCAGTGCATGGAATGCCCTCCTCAAAGGTCAGTATAGCAAGCGAATCAGTCACATTCGCATCTACGTTTCATCGCAACCTAGGGCTGACATCCAGTGATCCCAATTGTCTACCCATTTGCAAGTTGTGTGAAGGGTGATTGCAGCTATTGCCACAGCTCTGCACCGCCAGAGTTATTAGTCATCATGGTTGCAACTGCTGCTCACGATTCCATACACTGGCATCGAGCCCAGTGCCAAGGGCAACTGTACCCTTGTGTTGGTGAAAACAAACCTCTGGAAATTGCCGCAACTAGGAGCATGGAAGATGGTTATAGCCCTGGTGCGAATCGCAAAGATTGAATGCACATCCAACACCAACATTTCCATGCTCACAGATGCTATGTGTAGTTTCTGAGTGTGGTGGCCAGTTCAGAAGCGTTGCTACCATGTAGCTCAGGCATCAGGGTGTTGTACAACAGAAAAGTGTTAAGCTTGACAGAATTACACAGAATTGGTGGCAAACAGTGTTTGTGCAGCTGCAGTGGCCAACAAAGATGTGGTAGCCTAAGACTTGTCTGTGGCTCCACCATGGTTGTCGATCCTGTTCCCTTGTTGCAGACGTGACTACCAGATCATGTGGATCTGTTTTGGCAGGTCACAAACGCTGGGCGTTGTATCCGCCAGGCGTCATTCCACCAGCTGTGACCTTCACTGCAGATGAAGACCCATCCTCTCAAGATGTGGACTTCTCTGGTCCAACAGCATTGCAGGTCTGGTTCTTCGTGTGGATTGCATTGTGCAACAGGAATTTGATAGTAAATTAGCGTTGTAAATCAATTGTTAGTATTTTAACTTGACACAAATGACATGAATGTTGTTCCATGAGCACATGCATGTGTTCCAGTCATATTCTGTCCAGGCATCAATACTTGGAATTGTGCCACAAGTGCCCTGAGGAAACCTAAGGAAGGAAAAACCGCATGTATGTGTGTGTACACATTCCCTTAGATGACTTTCCTCAGCTGGCAACTGTAGATGGCTTCCCATTTTAGTAAGTTTCTTTGTTCTTGCAGTTTGGCTACATCACTCAGCTGCCAGTTTCATGGAGGTCCATGGAAGGGTGACAAGCACATTTTCTCTGTTTGTGCAGAGTATTCTGAGATACTAAGGCAATGTTTGATGGCACCAAATCTCTGTTGCCAGTCATGTAGTAAACGCTGATGATCACAGTGCAATTGACTATCCTAGCTGTGGTATGACTTTTTGTGTCAACAGTGTTACTGTTCTTTGGAAGCATTTAATTCCCCACTCGTGCCAACTGATTGTGGTTGTTATTCGCTTTTTGGCTGGAACTCTTTGCTGAGAGTTGTGCCCTAAGCGAGCTGTTGATAGTACTACTTTCACACATCAACTTTCAGGATACATGGATGTATGGGCTGCAACAATGTTGCAGATGAACTGCCAATACAATGTAGTGGATGAAGAGACAGCTTAACTGACATGTCAGAGCTGCTCCAAAACACTGCTAGATGTACCATGTCGAAGCCCTTTGTTTCCTTTTGTTGATTGATCAAAAAAACATCGCCCAAACAACCTCCAAGGTGGTGAAGATTGGACATTCCACAACCCTTGTGGGTATAAAAGGCCACAGTATCGTAGTGTCGTGCAGATATCAGCAGATATCTCATATTTGGAAATGTGACAATATGCTGCCTGTGCACCTGATAGACTGTTATGTGCACAGTTTCCTTCTGCAACTATTTTTGCTCCCGCACCATGGGCACTGTCGCACACACGTGTCACACTGTTGTTGTTGTTGTGCTTGCGTATCCCTCTCTTCACCAGCTTTGTTGCGTGTTTGATTCTAGCAGTGGTTTCTGGAGGTGCTGCCCACCCTCTCGCCTGAGCAGCTGCCGGTGGAGTGTGTCCAGCGGCCAGGCGACGTCATCTTTGTGCCCGCAGGCTGGTGGCACTGTGTATTGAACCTGGAGGTCAGCATAGCAGTCACGCAGAACTTCGTGTCCAGGGCAAACTTGCCTGATGCCATCCGCTTTATGGCCAAGGGTCCACATGCGTACTACTCAACATTGTATGGTGAGGCAGACGGGCCGAGCAGGGATTCCGGAACAGGCAACGATGGGGCAAGGCTGCCGACTGTGGGGTGTCCATGGCTTGGAACCTTTCTGAAGACACTCTACACAGAGATACCAGCGTGCAAGGTGAGGAACATTCAATCAAGCAGATTTCTTCTCCTCGTTGTCATTGGAATGCCTTTGTCGGCCTGCCCAAGTGGCTACAGTCACCGCCCCTGCCTTGCTTCTCAGTGCGCCATGGTCATTGTGGTTGTGACCACTTTCGCATTTTGCACCTAGTGTCAACAGATGGGATGTGGAGATTGAGTAAAGACTGCACATGTGAGGTATCTGCCCTTCAACCTGTGCAAAATGCATGGGCCTGGCATGCATGTGAAGGTGAACGGATTGAGAACAAAGCTAAATATTATCTGGCCAGGGCAGTCGCCACTGGTCAGAGTAGGCGGAAGCCGTAATGGAACGGCAGAGAGTTGCAGTAACTGTGTGTGCTGATTTGCTTCAGAACAGCCTCTTGCTGCCATAAACATCAAGAACTACTGAGATTGCGTGTTGATTTGTTCGTTATACGGATTGGCATTTGCATCATTCTCTCATGTCTTTTGACTGAGGGGTGTGGAGTTTACCGTGGACTTTGAACAGGCAGATGCTTTGGGGGAAAGTGGGACACAAAGCTGATAACCGATTCGGGCAGACACACTGCTGGATTTGCCAATTGTCACCTTGTATTGTTGTTGCAGACCATGCGCTCTACGCTTTGAGACCCTGGGGCAATGAGACTGTTAAGGCATGTACCAGGCTTCTTTATGTATCGTACTGTGCCACAGAGCCCAGCAAACCAGGTGCGCAGAGACAAAGGGCAGAATCCCCCTAGTCGACCTCATGCGAGGGTACTAATACATGCTGGTGCACGATCAGTGTCTTTCGTAAATTTTGCCAGGTGCAATCGATAGCGTGTGTTGGCACAACATTGAATAGGACACCACGAAGGAGAAACAGAATGGCTGTGCTTGCACAGGAACTGGTGTGGAGATCTGGATGCAATGAGCTATGGTGCGACTACTGGTTCCATGTCTTGACACACATTTGTGCAGAGGCACAGTTGCCCAGTCCCCATGAGAAGGATAGCTTCCCTCTGGCTTTAAAGGACGACTGGGTTTTCCGCACTGGGGAGTACATTGTCAAGATTTTCGGGGGAAAGGTAGGTGAATGCTTGTCGTGGTCTTCAGTGGTATTATGCTGTGCCAGATGCAATGCAGAAGCAACAACCTGGAGCAACGGTGCATGCACTCGGAAACTAAAATTCCACACGTTGCCGCAAGCACTGCAGTCCCCAAACTACGCAAATTTCACACAGATAGTTTGCGGCCTATTTCTCGTGTTGGTGTGGCTGTGAATTGTTTTCCATTCATGTCCTTTTCTTTTTGGGGAAACGCAGCTGAACAGATGACCCATCTCCAGGAAACTTCCAGATACCTTTTTGTTCATTTTCCACACGCATCGTGTCGGCTCCACCCCTTGTGGAGAGTTTTTGTGGACACAGTATGGGGTGATAAAGGACAGCGGCGTGCAAGAAACGCCAGTTGTTTCCATTCGTCTTGCAGATTAATGTCGCCATCGGCCCCTCTTCGAAAGATTGCAGGGAGCAATGAAAGTTCGCCCCCTGGCCAACTGCCCTGTAGAACTGAATTACAGAAGGATTTTGGATGTGTGTTGCCTGTAGGACCCGCTTGAGTCCATCCTCCGGTTGACGGCCGAGGAGCACTCCTACTCCCGGGCGGAATCCACCCAGACCGCAGTGCAGAGCTGCATGCCTCGCCTGATATCCAGCGGCCTGGCGCCGCGACGCCACACATTCCCGAATTCGAAGGCCAGCTGTCCGTCCCTGGAGAGAAACGGCAAGAGGCACAAGGCGGACCCCCATGCCGACCTTCCGTACCTGGTGGTCTCGGCCTCAGAGGGATCGCCGCTCTCGCGCTGCTTCGGTGCGCTGGAGTTCGAGCAGCAGGTCCAGGTTGCCGTCGCCTTGGGCCGGGTAACGGCCACGCTGCATCGAATGCTCTCTGCGCCCTGCTGCGCTGCGCTCGCCAAAACCGAAGGGAGCGAAGGCGGCGGGGCGTTATCGAGACGCGGGCCTTCCGCGTCGTCGAACGCGACGGGCGAGGGCGAAGGGGAGCTCAGCGGCATGGTGGCGATCGGCGAGGGCGGGCTGCAGTTCGCGACTGAGGCGGATCTCGCGGAGTGGATGGGCACGCTGCTGGACGGCGGCGCTCGACTCTGGCACGCGGGCAAGGAGAGCAGATTCTGGTGGGCATCGGGTAAGGGTGCGTTTTCCGCTTATGCCGATCACAGTTCGACGATCGCCAACCACAAATCGGAATTGTTCCCTGTGAACGTCCGGTGGCGTTCCGATGTCGACGAATCGGCGCGCCTGGGCGATTGGTACCCCTTTGTGGCGTTCCTGCGGTGGAGGCGCGCGGCGGCGGCCGAGGAGGACTGGGCGGCGAGGGACATGCCGCCCGGCCTCGCCGCCCAGGTGCGCGACTACCTACCCGACGACCCGGCGGAACTGCTGGGCCTTGGGGCCCGCCGGCCGGGCCCCAGGGACCGACCGCCCCGCTGGCTGCACGGCGACCTCACCCACGACAACGTACTGGTGGACTCCGCCATCGTTAGACCGGGGTGCCCGGTCAAGACATCCGGACTAGGGGCCCAGGTTAGCACAGCTGGACTCGAGGGCCCTGTCCAGATCATCGATTTTGCTGACGCCGGGCACGGCGACCCGCTGTACGATTTCGTGGCGGTGCACATCTCCTCCCTGCTGTGCACCGACGCCCTGACGAGCGCGTTCCTTGGGGCATACGACACCAGCGGGGATGCGCTGTCCCTGTGGCCCGACAGGCGCGGCCTGCCCCTGTCGTACTGCGCCATGTGCTACATGCTGCTGCACGAGGAGGACGCGCTGGAGCGGGCGATGGAGCTGAGGCCGGAGCTGGCGGAGGCGGGTTCACTGCGGCAGGTGCAGGAAGGCCTGTGGGGCGTGCTGGACCAGTGGTGGTAGCGGCAGTGGGAGATGCACGCTCAGGGCGCCTCATGCATCAGCGTGGACAACTGCAGCCATGCTCGATGCCGCACTCGTTTTGTGATGCTGCTCAATTTTTGTTCGATTATTGGTCATTTGTTCAACTGTCTGCCACGGCCCGGCGTTCTGCTGCCGATTTGCCAGGACCTGTCGGTCTGTTCGTCGTGCCTACATGTTTGTGACACTAGCCAAAATGCAAAGCGAGGCCGTCGCGCCCGCCAAGGGGAGGGCAGGAAAGAACCTGTTTATTGGCGCCAAGCGGTGGCGCAAGAAGGCCAAACGGTCGGTCAACATACACAAGTTTCAAATACGCAACCCGAAGCTAAGCATGGCACCGCAGCCATGGCCTCTGGGCCCATCTTTATCCCTGGATTCTGTTGTCGGATTGTTGAAAGGCAATGCCAACAATATCTGATGAAGATGCCTTAAGACATTACAACAATATCTGATGCAACTGCCTCAAAGAATCAAAAACGGGTTGAGTCTGTGCCGCGCTGGCTGGCTGGCTGGTTTGATGTTCAACATTGGAGCAGGGTTGCCACCTGCGCCTGGAGTCTCGGCAAGATCGAAGAGCACAGAATATATTCCCACAGGCCTGCACTCCTTGCAGGTGAGTGTGCCACCAGCCCATCATTGCTGCGACAAATGCAATAACAAACTTGCCGTCAGTGTTTTGTCTCGCACTTTGTATTTGTCCATCACTTTAGCAACGAAGGCAACGGCAAAGGTTCATGTTCCCCCAAAGCTACCCTCGCCCCCACAACAGAGATTTTTGTACCGGGGCCAAATGGTGTCTTGCAGTGGGCATCCGCGCACATGGCCTGTCAGGGCATCCCATTTTGATCAACCATGGTTTGCGGCTTTTGCATTGCAGTTTGCTTCCCAGGCGCTTGCCTACAACCACACCGTCCTTTGGGACAATGGCATTGTTTGCCCTGAGAAGGCAAACGCACGACACAAGCACTCGTCGACCCGACCGCGCAGTTGCTGGCAGCCATCGAAGCCGCTTCATCCACAGCTCAGCACAGCAGGCTCGAAACACGCTCAGCATTGTTGCCAGTCTATCGCCAGGCGTCCACGCCCCAGCATGCGAAGCATTGTCCCGGCCGACAGTAGCCGTGTGCTGCTGTTGCGCAAAGTGCCCGGCCGCAGATGACTGCGACCATACGGCTGTGGAAGCCGCCCCTGTTTGAAAGCCAACTGGTTACAAAACTTGGCTGGCACTGCCAGCTTGTAATTCAGTCCAGCTGTGTTTGCGGTTGCCATCCCTTTGGGACGCCTGCTGCCAACGCATCGCATATATCGCACTCGCCCTTACTTTCAGTCTGAGGCTCAGCGCCAACAAATCCTTTGTGGCCGCGAGCCCTACTACACTGATCTGCTCCCGGTCGTCGATCGGACGCATAAAACCAGATGCGCATACGACGGGGCGCCGACGAGATTCACATGAAGGGGGGAAGTACAGCCGGCCCTGAACCGCAGTCGGCCGATTCCATAGTTTGGCGGCCCACAGTCAGCAAAGCCGCCGCGCCCGAGAGCCGTGGTCCGGCGACGCCCAGCGCCAGCCGGTCGTCGATCCGGAAGCGCATACGACGGGCGCCAACCTCACGCCGGGGTTCTCGCGCGCCCCGGGAAGGCAAGCGCGCTCAGCTCCGCATCAGCGCGTTCACCAACACCCTGCGGTGCTCACCAAAGCACACCCCACCACTGAACCGTGCCCGCCGCGATGCAGATCCAGCGTGTGTACACCAACACACCCGTGCGTACACCAAGCGCCCAACCATCCCACACGCACATGCCCATTGGCATCGCCAGGGTTGCCCCACCATGACGTCCTGACGTCCCTGATCCGGATCACGTGAAGCCACACCGGCTCATCCCCACGCCCGTACAATGACGCCCGCCATCAAATTCGTCCGTGCCTCGACACAAATGCCGCCGGGCGGCGCCCAGCCCCTCGAGATGTGGCCATGTCCGCGCCGCCCACCTTATCCGCAACACGGCCCGGGCCATGCTCCCCGACCTCCCTGCCGGCGTGCGCGACGCCGCGTTCGCGAAGATGTCCCCGCGCGACCTGTGCGCCGTCGAGCTGTGCTGCCGCAGATTGAGATCCGCCGTCCGCGACTACATCCGGGGCCTGCCGACATCCGCCGCGGATCTGCAGCGCCGGGGGTGCAGCTCGGACGGGGACTACCACCTGCGGTGGGCGGCCGCCCCGGGGAAGAGCGTGCCTGTGGGGGTGTACTGCCACGGCATGGGGAGGTCGGAGCCCAAGGAGTACCTGAGAGTCAGGGCGGGGCCATGGGACAATTACTCGTTCTTCCGCTCGGGGGGGACGGCGACGGGCACGGACGTCACGACGGTGTTCGAGATGGTGCGCATCAGGATGCCGGGCGGACCCGGTGAGCCCCCGGTGGTCGTGTGCGCGGACTTCACGTTCTCGCGGTCCAGCGGGGGCGTGGTGCTGATGGGTGGAGCGGGCGGCCGTACGACCGTCGAGCACGCGGTGTACGGCGTGGCGCAGAACTCCGCCGGGGAGCCGACATCCCACGCCGGCGTGGACCTGCGAGGCACGCCCTTTGCGGCGATGTGCGATTTCGAGGCGTTCGGCAACGCACCGGTGGGCCAGGCGACCGTGACGCACGCCAGGCAGGTGGTCAAGCTGGAAGGGGGCGGGTACAGGGGTGGATGCGGCCCCCCTGGCGCGGGCGAGGCGCTGCGGCTGGCGGGCGGCGGCAGGGCGGAGGACGCCTGGGCGGCGCACCCGCAGACGATCCCGCTCAAGCTGCGCGACAGCGCCGACCTGGACGCCGTGGGGAAGAGCAGCAGCTGGAGCGACTGAGCGATCCGATCCGAGCTGATGAAGCACCGGGAGCCAATCGAACCGTGGCCCGCGGGGGTGGATCGGCGGCATGGGATTGAGGGCGTGCGGCGGGGTGGGCGGACGGGGGTGCGGGGGGTGGTGGTGGGGTGGAGGGGGGGTGGGCGGCGGGGTGGGGTTAGTAAGTGTACAGATAAGGTTCCTTGTTATAGTCACGGATCGGGCATGCGGGCGGGCGCGGGCGTAGGGAGGGGGCCTGGGGAGCGGCGAGGGTGGGGAGGGGAGGGGGGCGTTGTGGGCGGCGCTCGGAGGGGACGGCGTGGGTCGACGCGGCGGAGTGTTCGGATTCAACGGGGGTTGGGATGAATGGGCAGTTGGGCCCGGAACGTGTCGGAGCGGCATGTCGTCCGATTCGTAATGGAGGCGGCGGCGGCGCACGAGGAGGTTTTCGGCGCGGTTCGTATCTGGGTTGTTTGGCCTCAGGCGGCGCCTTGCGGCTGGGAGGCGGGGACGGGGTTCTATCGAGTTGCGAGAAAGTTGGTTGGGCCAGGTGGGACATGTCTCGGGACGTGAGTCGCCACGGAGGTGATGTTCTGGGACACACGGGGTCAGTGAAAATATTATGGAGGGCTGTGAATACTCTCATGCCAGCAGAAAGGAAAACTTTCGAAATAATGGTTGTTCGGTGGGTCAGCCAGTGAGTCATCGATACTGGATGGTCCAAATTGGTGAATGGAAGGGTACTACTAAACGGAAGGAGTCAAAAGGGGAAGAACGCGCTCTTTGTTTTGCAGGGGCAGAACAGAATGATTGGGATTCCAGGTGATTGATGAGGATATATCCCCATCAATCCAACCTGTGTAGGTTAGTGGTGGCTGTCTTGGGATAGTTGTGGAACAAGTGGGAATATGCCATGGCAACTCCGAACGAGCCAGTGATGGCGATCGAGTTGTCGGGTGGTGTGCAGAAGAATCGAAATGAACTCTTTGAGGTGCGAACACAAATAACAGCAGGAACAAATAACAGAAGTCTGGTGGGGAATGCCACAGTCAAAGTTTGACTGTGCTCCAATGTAAGGCTTTCCTGACGAAGAAGCACGGTGGTGAATGTTTAGGCTGGATTACAACGAACGATGCAACATAGAAACTCTTGCAGTGAAGCGCCTTGAAAATCTGCTCCGCACAAGAAGAGCAGATTGTCATCTCCGAGCACGCAATGGAAGGAGCACACAATCGATGCAGGAAACAAGAAAAGATTTAACTGTTCGAGGAGCATGTAACCGTTCCATCAGACACCGACAATCTTTGGTAGTACCAAAGCTACCAAAGTGGTATGCATACAGTCGCGCAAGCTCAGAAGCTGGCACCGCACAACTGTGGCTCTTCTGGCGATGTCTCCCACTTGTGAACTCAGTGTCTCGACCTCTTGGTTTCAGGCTCAGTTGGCCCTTTAAGGTGCGAGCTGGAGGCGCTGTCGCAGAGTTCAGACAGAGGCCCCTGGCGCCTCGAGCTCACAACAGATGTAACGTGCTGTGTTTGTGCACAAACACAACACGCTACACGATGTGTTTGTGTCTCACCAAACATTTATGTCCCACGCTAATTTGCCATTGCTCTCGCCACCGCGTTCAAACCGTACAGCATCCCAGCCTTCCCACGAGAAATGAGCGCTATGTATTTGCGTGCAAAACTTTGGCGAATCCCTTCATGTTAATGTCTGTCCTTACTGTGCCGATTCCACCTCTGCAGATTGTTCACCTGCTCGTGCTTTCCAAGTACAAACTCCCTCCATTGAATACCATCATACCCACATCCCTTTTTGCTTGCTATTCATAATTTCCTGTTTGCTGACATTTCTTCTTTCCTTACTATTGAGCTCAATTACGTAATTGTGCCCTTGTAGCAGGCTCTGACTCCTGAATCCTTGTCCTGACAATTGTTCTGGCGTGCATCCCTCTCCAGTTGGCCTGCGTTGGTTTCTATCAAGGCCGCCTAGGCGACAAGACCAAGAAGGCCTTCTTGGTTGGTGTTTGGATGACTACACCCCCGTCATCGTCCACTGGGTGGAAGGGTGCCGCTTGTCTCGTCATAAGCAATTTGACAGGATGGCAACCTTGTCGTTTGGTGCTAGGAGAGCACGACCTTCTGGTCTGTGTCACATCTGCTCATTCGATGTTGTCGCATTGACCGAGTTGCCTCTTGGCTTTCAGCTACAAACCCTGCGCGGTTTTTGTCGGCTCTCCAAGTTCCGCCGCCATATTCGATCGTTTTCCGCAAGGACTCTGGTGGAAATCGGGCCGCATCTCCAATGCATACCGAATGACAAAGACACGCCTCTGCCCCCAGCGACAGCTTGGCCCAATCGACCTTTGTCAAAGGGCAATTCTCCATGGGGCGTTTTACGGGAAGCATTTCGCTTCAGCCTGTCCCAACATATGTTGAGAATATTGACGGAGATTGCAGAGTTTAGGGCCACCAAGGAGAGTTCTCAATATGACCAATCGAAGCTGTTTCTGTCAAATTTTCTGAATCGCCCGTTTCGCTTTGGTTTGCAGAAATATGGCAAACAGGCTGTTGAGTACTCATTTTCCTACATTAATGGACCACCTTAATTTCCATTTACTACTTCAGGTCCTTTAGGTTTTCCAACCCTGTTGTGCTTCTTCACACCAACCCAGTTTTACACAGGCTGCTTGGGGAAGATACTCTCTTTAATTTGGTACACTTGACGTCAAATTGACGTTAAGATCAGAACCCCCTTTCACACTGATTCTCTTTCCCTTTTGTAATAAATCTTACCCCTTCCACCCCCTCTCCCACCATTTGGGGCCTTGAGTAGATCTGGATTCCAGATTCTGGAACTAGATTTGTTCCTTTGAACATTCTTGCCTGGTCATACAACCCCTCTTGCATGTTCTTCGATCTGGTGCATATGTTGTGTGGTTCTTCCCACTAGGTAGGCCCTTATATCATCTTATTACATCATGGAAGAGAGCTTCGCACTTATTTGCTGCAGACAGAGGGTGCAAATTTATGACATATTTTTGTGATCTGTATCAAATCTTCCACACGCACACGCACATCAGCATCAATCCTTATTTCGATTCCAGGATGACTCAGCAGCATTACCTGACAATGCCATACAACTTCAAATTAGTTGAATGGAGCAAACGACCGAAATTATGGGGATTGCAATGATTTGAAAAATGGGATGCCAAAAGGCATTGTAGGCGATGGGGGCAGCCCCAAAGCCTGGAAAATGATCCATTCTAGGGACTTCCTCGAAGGCGAAAAGTTTTGAGGGAGGTTTTGCAACAAGTTATGAGCTATTGCGGCTGATCAGCTGCGCTTTTCTGCGCCCGCCTACCTTGTTTTGATTTTAGTGCAATTATCTCTTAGCGTCAATGGCTGGCCCCCCACCCATCCACCCACACACACACACACACCCCGTCAATTGACTTTAGGCGTACAAAAATCAAAATCGTGTCTTCCCTTGCTATCCCTTGCTGTACCCTTGCTGTATATACGTATCCAAGATACACCCATACATGAGACACGGCCGCCACATCCTATTTGATATCCAGGATGGGACCTTTTACCAACGCGCTGCGGCAGTTCCCTGTGTATGCCGCCTTTCTGACTGCAATTGTAGTACTCCCGTGCCCCGAGCACAACAGCAAAACATTGAAGAGCCCGCAATTCAGCAAGGAGCTCACATCGCTACCATGCAGCCTCGCGCATCCACAGGGGGATTGCAGCGCCTGTGCGACATCCCCAAGACCACAAATTCGCGCCCCACTGCCCCTCGGCCACCCTGCTGAATCCCAAGCCATACCGGGCCCCGCTGTGTCCAGGTTTCCCAGCCTTCTGGCGCCCCTCAGGGCGCGGCAACGCCAACCTCCCTTTGCAAACAACGTCACACTCGTTTGCACGAATCCAGGTGGAAGGAGATCTTTTGGAGCGTCTCGTCGAACCCCGAAGCCACGTTCCTCCCGTCCCTGCCGTCCATTATCTGCAAGTGCACAATCCTGGCGTCCCAGTCAATGTCGATCATGCCGAAGGCGGGAGTGGGCACGAAGCTGCACTCGCCCAGGGGCCTGAACCCCGGCGTGTCCGTTACCCAGTCTTGACATGGATTGTCAAAGAATTGAGCCCGGGCGGTTTCGTTGGTCATTCCGCTGGCCATCACCTGAACACCAGAGCGCTGTGAGCATTCCACTTCGGGCCATTCTGGACGTTTCATTGTGTTGGCTGCGTGGGACAACGCATTGTACAGGCCCTGACAGCCATTCGTGTACTCGGGTGTCGCAAACGAACGAAATAGGGCAAAGGACCAATGGAGGGCCCCCTGGAACGCCCCGCTGGTTTCACTGGAGACCACAGCGCGAGGTTGACCATGGATAGTGCAGCTTTTTTCCCCAGCTCATAGATCCACGGGGCCCCAACAGCTCTCCATATTCCGACTGCGTCTTGACAGCGAGGATGGCAGCATCACTGGCTGGGACAAAGACTGCACAATTTAAGACATGCTGTGGTGAGGGAGCCCCGTGCCTTCAAGATGCATTCTGTACATACATTTGCCTGCCTCTTCACGACAGCCGTTTTCGCAACCCTGAGCCTCATACTCATTTCCAGGTTCGTTGTGTTTCTCGCCATTCGTAGCAGATCAGAAACAAACGCACTATGCCCTTTGCCACGGTTCAACGCCCACATATCGAAAGGGCAGTGCGCAATAGACCATGCCCAGCCACTGGTGACGACGCCTTTGAGCCGCCGCACACATGCACCATAACCTGTATTTCAACGTTCTATATTTCGTCAAGCGGAGGCGACCACCGAATTTGCAGCCGTCAGCATATGGTGCTGAAATGATGGCCAAACCCGTCAGTGAAGTGCTATACTGTTCCCGTCATTCGCAGAGCAGAACGAGCGTCACGTGCACGATTCTTCGATGGGACTTGGTCCAGGAAGGAGTGCGACTTGAGGGGCAACTTGGCCCATATTAGGGTCATCGTCTGTACCCACCTGGTAGATGGGTGAATCCAGCTTGTCGGTCATGTATCGCTCAGCGTATTTTTTCCCCGGCTCCGTGTCCAACATTTTGATGTCCGATATGTGGTAATCCCCGGTCACAATCACCACACAGCCACTGGCATTACTGAGGGTGTGCACCAGCTGAAGCTGAGCTGGATGATAGCACTGCCCCAACAGCAGATATGTGTCAGATCTTCTGTCCCTTTGAAAGACTGATCCAGGTATATGAATGACAGCTTCAACGTGTTATTGTGAAGGTGGAAGGTAGCCCATGTCATGGTCCTGTCTGCGTTAGAGCCGTCTCACTTTGCAACTGAAGATCGTGCACAGCAGTGTGCCATGCCCTGAGTGGGGCAAATCGTGCGCCCGTAATACTACATAGCAGTACATGAGCATGAAAATCGTACAACTGCGAATTAGGCGTAACATTTCGCCATGGTACGTAGGCGCTGAGGGCCTCATAAATCTCGACGTAACTTCAGAGACAATTCGTCAACTGCACTGGCGATGCCGGTGACTACTCAGCGTGAAAGCAGTAGTAAAGATCTGTTTGCATGAAGTACATCTACTTTATCACATTTCCATCAGCGAGCCTGCATTGGCGCCTGGCCATCATACTGCTGTTCCATAGTGCAGTGTGCATAGAAAAAAATCGAACTGAGGTTTCTGACCGAGCAAGCCACCGCTGGGCTGTTTTCAGTCAGTATCACAACCATGCGAGGTGCATGGAGTCAGGCGATACTGGCAAGCACACCCACACTGCATTCAACACTATTTTGGTGGACATTAACAGTTCCAGTGGGGGGAAGCACAGCAATCCACAAGACAGTCTTTTGAGCTGTTTGGTAGTGGCAGGGAGTCCTGAAACCTGTGGAAGCAACAGTCGTGGCGATAAAAGGGCCCACCATCGCCACACATATCACAATTTTTCAGTACAAAGGAGAAAACAACAGCAGATACCCAAGTGCCACAGTATCAGTTAAGTCAACAATGCTCAAAGCTCAGGCCAATCAGTATGACCTGGCAGTGTCTTTCTTTGAATGGGAACATATGCACAGTCTTTTGGAAGGGGAAGTACCCACCGCATATGGCAACAGCATGGTTTTTGAACCGGCCCATCCACTCCACAGATATTGCGCAGAACATACAATGCAGGCATACATGCAAAAACATGGGCCCCTCGTATCCATTTCTAAGCAGGCATGGTTTGGCCGCAACGGTCAAAAACGCAGCCGACAGTGCCATTACACGGATCCGTATTGATCCAACATGCAATGAGACAAAAATCTGATGCTGATGTGACAAGCCGATAGAACAGCGTTACTCTTTCCTTGGCTGACCGAAAAACAAACATGTTTCAGCAACAAAAACACTAATCGACAACTCACATCCCAGTCGTCATCACTGCAGATCCCCATGTTGTCCTTGCGCTGATGCAAAAAGTTGCCAAACACTACTGACCCAGATCCGATGATCGTCAGTTTCGCTTTCGACTTGGCCAGTGAATCCGAGAGCCATTGCCGCTGCCTTGGTCCCAGAACTTCGCACAGTGGGGAAACCTGGAGGAAAGTCCTTGAACTGTCAGCGGTGGCTTCACATTCTTGAACGATGCTGGAACAGAAACACTAGGGAAAAAAGGGCCAAATAACACGTGTTCAAACGTGTACAAAGTTTACGGGTTTGTGTTATTTTTGTGTTCTCAGCGTGCAGAACTTTGCTGAAATGTGTTTTATGTGTGTTCGCAAAAGTGTTAGTTGACCCTTTTTTCCTAGTGCAACGAGTTAACCGAAGAGTTTCACATCCAGCTGTTCTGCCGCTATTCTATTTAGCTGACAACAACTCTGATGCGCGCCTTTTGCAGGCAGGCGGTCTCATGCGTACACATGCCACAAACAAATCACGCCTGCCATCCTCTCCACCCTCGCTTGAGATGAGGAGCACATAATGCCGAACAAGTATTGTGGATGGAATAATGCTCATGATTGCCTTGGTAGTGAAGGGCAACGCTTTGTCAAACACTGCGAAAAGTAATCAAAAGGCTATTACATCTCTTCCAACTTCTCCGGATAGAATAACAGGCAGGTGTTTTAGTATTGCCGTAACTAAAAGGAATGCGCACATGCTCAGCACTGAATCCGACCACTTGAGGCAACATGTGAAGAGTTTGCACTGGGGGCCCAACATAACCATAAACATGAAGGCTGCAAAAGTGTGACACATGCAAAACGAAGATCTTTCTGTTTTGGCAGCACTACATGGTTGCTCTGCTACACCGTTCCAGATAATAGGAAAAGACTGAAGGCATCTTTCAATGACTGTGAAAAGCATTATCACCATTCTGGCTTCTGAAACTACCAGTTCGGAGTATCATACATATTCAGCACTCAGATGTCAGCATCAACAGCAATGCTGTATGTCAAGGATGGCAATTGAATGGTCTTTTGCCATGTTCGAAGTGAGTTACCACTCACACGGGCCAGTGAAGCCATTTCTGTACAGGTGCCCTTCTCCATACAAATACCAGTGCATCAGGACAGGAAAACACATGGACTTGAGAACAGCCTATCCAAAAGACTGTTGTGCATCCTTTCTGGTGCTGGATTACAACCCAGGCTGTCTTTGGACTGTATCTGCCTTTCACTCATCTTGAAAAACTGCCTTCCAATGATCAGGGTCGACTTCACGTCTGACACGACGCACGAAAGATGTGGAGCATTGTTGGCATGCGCACCTCACTCGCCGTGTCCCAATCAGGGACCTCAAATGCCAGAGGTTTGCCATCCTGAAATGTCAAGTTTGAAGGCTCTGCTGCTGAGGAAGCCGCATAGACATCAGAGGTGGGATCGCACAGGTATGGCCAGATGGGGTCGGTTTTGGCATCGGACTGCAAGCACAGCAATGCAATGAGCTGTTGCTGCTTCTCTGATGTCCACAATGGGTGCAACTGTACGGGTTGCAAGGTTTCCAACCATTGTGCACAAGAGGTGTGTGCTTCCAAAACGACTGTCTTGTAATTCACCAAAACCCCCAAAGGTACTGCAGCGCCGTTCAGATCCAACCCTTCTCGTGCCCATCTGCACTTACCTGCTGGCACCAACCCCGGAAGAAGCGGTCATCTGAGGGGCAACACGAGCCGTTCGCCTTCACCCCACCGTCCACAACAAAGTCCTTGCACCATGCATAGTAACCGCTCTTTTGGTCCTTAAGCACTGTGTTGTTACACCTGCAGAACGGGACCAAGCAACGACAAATTCTGGTACACTGTCATCTGCCTTTTACCAGGTCAAGCACCCCATTTTCTACTTTCCAACGACCTCTTTCAGTGGGGGAAGTGCTCATTATTAGCCAAAGCACTGAAGGGCAACAGCACGAGTGGAGAAGGAAGAATGACGATTTCTGATAGCAATACAGCAGAAAGGAGTATGTTATTGTTCACAGTGGGTGCAACTTTATCTGGAACAGCTGCAAAGGATGCTTAAGCCACTTCTGCATCCAACAAACCCTGCAAAGAGCCTCTCCCCCTATTAGAGGTTCATATGATACAAAATCAACTACAGCACATTTGTAGGACAAGAGAAGAAGCTTATTGCCAAACTGTGTACTTGTCCACAGACACAGCGTGGCAGAGGCCAGTATTATAGGGTGTAAGTCGCATGGCGAGCAGCAAACCATCAATGTTCAGACGATACCCTGGTTTGGCAGAAATTTCTGCAAATCCCAGTGATTCCAAATGGGTAGGAGGTTGAGAACGGGTAAACATTGAGGACATCTTGAGCCATGCAAAATTAAGTGGTCAGACTTCCAGCTGGGATTTTGGGATATGCGGATGGTTTGTGCCTGGCCAAAATCAAAGGTAGTGCCTGCCACTGTTGTTCCTAAAAGTGAGACAGCCCTCACCTTGCAGGTGACAAGATTGAATTGACAAACAGAAACTCCCTACACTCATTTCCATCAGCAGTCCACACCAATGAGCTCAGTAGGAGCCCATCCATTACACAGGGCCCTCTTGGCCTTTTCACTGTTGCATGTTCAATACAGTCAGGAATTCAACACAGTCTCAAAGTGCAACACAGGGTCAGCCCTTGTGGGGTGCGTGGTGGAAAAAGGGAATTTTGGACACATGCCTTATGGGTGCAAGGCCACTGCATTGTCATGTGATGTCATTTATGAACAGTATGGTTGTCAGCAGCATGTGGCAGCAGAAGCGTTCATTGTTGAGGGGTTATCCTTTGCACGAAGAGCATTTTACCACCCAAATCCTCCCTTGTTCTTTACCCATCTCACCATTCCTGCCTTAAATGGCATGGCAGTGTATCACGCTCATATCGTTCATCCAACAGGTACACGTCGATCAGTTGGTCAGGCTTCCCTTCGTTGAATGTGTACTTCCACTGAATTCCCTGTGATGTGCTACGGCGCGGGCTGTCGGGTACCTCGCCAACCGCATCCAGGAAGATCTGCTTCATGTCAAACTTATTGGGAAGCCTGTCAGAGTTGTCAAAAACAAAGCATTTAAGTGCATTCCATGCTGTTGAGCCAACGGCTCCTGTCACTGGACAGTCTGTGCCCACAGAAGCCATGCACAGCCAATGAAAGCAAGCAGGTGCATTGTGCACACATAAACTGAGTCTTCGCACTTTTAGAACATTTGCAATTGACATCATTCGATCACGTCTATGGAAAATCACCATGCACTGTCTACAAGGTTACAAAAGATCCACAATTCTCTGCTAGAATGGGGCTCAGCACCAAAATGAAAACTGTGCTGTGAAAGCCGAAGTTTGAAAGAAATATGCCTATCCATGCTGTCACATCCAGTGGTCATCCTTTATGTCAATTTGTGATAATCTGCACTGCAAGGGTGACCAATTCACACACCAATTCAAACAAAGCATGAATGCTATCCCAGGCTTTACACTTGGAGCACATGGGGCACAAGGGTGGAGTGGGCAGCTGGGATTTGCACTGTTCGCATGTCCTATAACATTGGTACTTGCAAGCGAGAAGTGCCACTGTTAGAAAGATTCAATCTGTTCGTATTTGTCAAGTGACTGAATCAGAGATTCCCTCGTTTTCTCATTTGGGGGTGTAGAGCAACGCATGACGACAACAAAGGCATGGATGCTGCATGCAGTTGACAATCCCCTAGAAACTCCTGCATACCATGCTGACAATTCTGCATATAGAACGCAACAATCTGCGAAGAGCCACATGAGGCCATCCAGCTTGTTCAGGTAAACAGCAATGGCCCCGTTCAGGATATGATTTTCAAGACTGTGCACATCCTCGCAAGTGATAGACAGGACACAGTCAAACCATTTTATAGTGCTGCTGTCACATGGATGCAGACGAATGACAGCAAAGTACCCTTCAGTGTCACAGCAAGAACCTTGGTGAATCTGGTAACAGTCATGAAGTTGATATGGTCAAGTGCATGCGAGCGGCCTGCGATGGGTGCCGACCACCCTTGTGACCAGATAAGTACCTCCTGTTGCCATTGTTCCAGCCGTAGTCATGATCGTCGTATGTGCCGATTATCGGTTTTGGACAGACCTGTGGGTCAGTACCCGTGGGTGGAAACACACCAGCCTGCAGGAAGCTGGGGCACATGTAGTGCAGGAAGCTATGGTAGCCCCTCGATAGCAGCTACAAGGCAAACATCCACAGATGTTAGAGCAAACCATGCTGAACAACACAACTGATAGATACAGCCAAATACTCAAGCCCATTGTGAAAGTATGCAAGGTATTATGAAAGTACTATTGTACTATCTGTGTCCCTACTTCATTGCATCAAACTTGTAAGAATTTGTGTTCCAAGTGAACCACACAATGTAAGAACAAACTGAAATGAAATGCTGATCATCGACACAACAGTTGTGTTCAGGCACTATTCAGCGATGCAACAACCAAACCTGCAGGCAGGCCACCACAGATGCCTATTAAAGGCACTGTCTCAAGATGTGACAAAATTGCTAATTCTGTGACTGCGCTGGAAAGGCGGTAGCAGGACCTTTAGGACAGACTTATGTTACCCAATGGGGAGGTACCTGCCTCCTCATCTTTTCTCTCGCATGGTCCAGGTCACCAGCCATGCAGTTGCCTGGCGTTCGCAGCCAGTCTGCTTCACAGTTGCATTGAGTGTTGTTCACACGGTTTTCGCCTTTTCCACAATCAGCAAATGGCGAATCAAGATATGCCATGTCCCCCAGCCATATCCATGCATCAGGGCCACTGGCAATGACACCCTAAAAAAGCACACAGAATTTGCTACATTAAAATCTTGTGACATCAAAACAATAACAGGTGCTGCATTAGTCTTACTGTTTGTTCCTTGCTAGATCTTGTTTTCTTCACAACCAGCCAGCATAAAGCAGTACACACCATGGTCATGTGGGTCAGTGGATCTTTGACCTGCGCTCATCTTTCTCCACTGGCACATCAGCCATTAGAAAAGCATGACAGTCACAAAAAACACCACAACAGAATAATGACATCCATACTGTCATCACTTCATCAGTCCAGACTCTCCACGGTGCATAACTTCTGTTCACACTTGGGAAGCTCACTGACACGACATACATAGCTGTACATGGCATATATGGCCATGGGCAAGATCGAATGACTTGGTCATGGTTGCAATCAACAAACAGCACTGTGACCATTTGGATGTGGGAGCAAGGTCCACAAAATGTATTGTGGGAATTGATGCATGGTTTCCATGTTAATTGCTCATTGGTGAGATCAACATGAACTTGCACGTGCACATGACATCGCCATTCGTTCATTGGTCTTCTCTACTCACAACGGTGGAAGAGGGTGTCTGTTGGACGCATTGCAGACCCTCAGATTAGTGTCGCAGACACTCAAATCGGAGTCCCAAGGGAACGCTGTCCTCAACACTTTTTAAGCCATCTGCGGCCCTGACATGGACAGTGTTTGTGGCGTTGCAGACAGTGACACATCACTGCCAACGACTCTCTCACAGAAAGATGCTGCCTGCATCACTGGGTGCACTATCCTAATCACTATCCATGGCACAACAACCGCTGCCACATTAGTGTCATAGCAGCTAAAGTGTCACAGACAATGTCCTTTGAATGTCCGCGACACTAAACTGAGACTCTGCAAGGCCAAAAACAGCCGTTCCACTGGTGTACACCCCATTTGATTCACACTTGTAGTGCTGGGGTTCTGGATGGAGAATAGCTGATGAAACGAATGCAATTCTATATGCAATCAAGTCTGTTGCAAAAGTTGATGTATCAGTGGTGTGATACGTCACTTGGTGCTTGTTGCTCTATGCAGAACATAAGGAATACCACTTGAGTTCACCTGAATCACCTGATTTGCGCATCACCACAAGCACCTTACTCTCTGGCCAATCGTGCCGAGTACGGGTGGTGTGCCAAGACACCAAAAGGGGCCAGAAAAGCAAGGGGGGAAGGGAGGGAAGGAATGGCCAGATATGGGTATGTATATGCATATGAATGGGGAGTGAGTGTCAACTACTGAAGGTTATATCCCCATCCCTTGTACATCAACTTTTCAATGACCTTGTAGACCATTTGACGTGCTTGCGATCCAGTCACCAAGCCCACTTTTTCAGTTCATTTTTTGTCTATCTGGGAACAGTCACCTTCTGGTTACCCATTTTTCTATGCCTTAGTTCAGGACTGGCATCCCATGTCCTTGGTGGTCAAGAGGGATTCTCAGCAATAGCATGTGTGGAAGATGAGAGTAGTTATGAAGGGTGCAGGGACATACAAGATCAAATAGATTCGTTGCACAGCTGTCTGAGGAACTGGCCCAGTCATGATCTTCTGATTCAATAGGGATACAGCTGTTGCACCCCTGTGGAATACATTCTTGGCAAGTAGTGACGGATGCAACATTATCAATGTTCTACCACTGTTCCACTGATAAAGCGCTTAGGACAGCCTGAAAACGCTTTGCCTTTGAGCAAATGTGGCACTGGCGGTCGCTGATACCCACTGCCATGTCTTTCCCTTCCTGAACTCCTTTTCCCAGCTTTGCTAGCACAGCACAGGCCATTGCATTATGTAAGTGATAATGGACAAATTGAGAACAGGTATGCCACATTCCAGCCGTTTGCTCTTCCCTTTTCCTTGATGAGGCAGTAGCCTTCCTTACCACAATCTTAATGTGAGCTTTCTGTACTCAGACGTTCGCTGCATGATCGCCAGACGTGCACAGATGGGTGGGATGATGCTGGGTGGGAACAGTTTGGGATTGGGCCTTCTGGTTTTGGGTTTAGAGATGGATGTTAAGAAGATAGGAGTTGGATCAATTCGTGCATGGAATTATGTCCATCATGGACTTTCTGACGCACATGATCCATGGAAACACTCCTGGACCTCCGACAGCAACAAATTGACAAGTCTGCTTCACACCCCCCCGCAGAAACGTTCCACACGCGGGCTAATCGAGTCGCCGACGAGAGGACGCCCTTGTCACCAAAAATCAACAGGAAAACAACCAACGGCACAACATTCCGATGAGAACGAACAAATCAATTCAATGGCAATCGTACTCGGCGAGAACCACTGGCACACCTCGGTCCAAATCGGCTGCTCGTCCAGAAGGTGCGACGTGCAGGATCCGAACGCGATCCTTTTCACCGTCTTGTCCTTCACGAGGGGCGTGTATCCAAGCGGTGCACTCGCCTCCACCCTGCTCATCCCCGCCTCCGCCCCACCCGTCGAGGCCCCACGCCTGTCGATGGACCCGGTGTAGGACAGGCCGGCGATGGACAGCACCAGCGAGACGCACGTGAGGGCCGAGAGCGCCAGCACCCGCCGTCGGAGCACCTGCACCCGCCGGTCCGTGGCGGCATCGAGGAAACCCAGGTTGTCCGAGTCGTCGCGGAACATCTGATCTGCGTTGCCCGTCCAGCACAGACGTCGTCACCGACGAAGGACCTTCCGCGATCTTCAGCCACAGCGGCACGGACCAAGGCGGGACATTTTTAGGAGGCGTTCGCAAGGCCCGAGCATCGCGTCCAGCAGACGGCATGATCGGGGGAGGGGCCAAAGGGGATCGTGGGTATTGCGGCTTGGAAGTGGGATGGCCGGCCACCTGATTGGGGGAGTCTCCTCTGCGACAGTTCCAGGTCTTGGGCCGCCATCGCTGGGGGCCCTCTGGGCGCCTCTGGGCGCGCCCTGTCCGCAGGTGAGCCGAGGTCCGGGCGGCGGGCCGAGGCCGATGGGGGGCTACATGCGGTCGGGATGGTAGGTGGTGACGGTGGGTGGTAGTCGGGTACGAAGTTGGTGGGACGTTGTGGGGAGCCGTGCACAAGGTCGGCTCGTAGCAGCCCTCGTTACACAATGCAAAGCGTGAATGTGCGTTTGGGAACCCCGCATCGGTTCTTGCTGGAAAGGGCCCTTGCTATTATATTTTGCGGGGGAGCTCCTTTGATAACCTGATTGTGTAGTACGTTGGAATTCAAACAAAAAAGCGCGAATGTGGGGGGGCAAGTGAACAACGCCCTCTTATCATGAATGAATCTCAGCAGAGCCATTTTTGCCTTTGCACACTTTCTGTGGTGTGCACTGTGCAATTCTGCTGTGCAAATGTGGGACTTTTGCCAAGTGCCCACGGCACATCATATTGCGCATCCACCATTTGGGCCCGTGCACATTGTGATAAGTCTCTGAGAGCTCTCCGTTGTGGTCCATGCTATGGCCTTGGTTCCCACCCACAACATTTTTTGTCTATTGCCAATCGCAGCGGCCCGCTCTTGTGCGTTACACATCAGCCGCCGTTTGTTGCTAACCAGTCCGTTACACCTCATCTGGCGGCCACTGTTGTTCCCTGATTTGTGCAAAAATTACGGAATCCAAGCCAAAACCTTACATCCAGAAATCGGGATGGAGTTGCAGCTGGTTGACACACCGCCTATCAATGTTTCTGCACTACCTATCAATGTTTCTGTAATGCCCATGCACTAACGTCTTATGAGCAACAATGGTTGTAATTTTAATGAACATGGTGGTTGACGGAATGTTAGAGTTCGTGCCCAGCTAACATCAAGGACAGCAGGGGAAAAGATGCTGGTGGAGTGTTGATGCGCAACGACTCGATCAACATTGACAGGAAGTACGCCAACAAACTCGTTGTAGCAAGGCCCGTCAACGTTGCTGTAATTCCATCCCCGATTCCGGATGTAAGTTGCAGTAAGGTCTAGCCACCCTTATTATGTGTTGCAGACGCTTTGCAGCCCATCAATTCAAATTGATGCATGAATTTTAGTTGTACTTTCGCCTTCTGGAATGGCAGCGCATCTTATATCAAATCAAGTGTAACCAGAATACCCTCAACATCACCCCAAAACACTTTTTCGGGTGGCAAATGATGTGGACCAACGGCCGGCGGGAAGGCTCTTTGCCTTGATTCAAAAGGGTTTTGGGGGTGCAACTTTCAGAACTACACTGCACAACAAGAAGTTTCAGAAAATATATTTTCAACAAATGTACTTTCAAAAATATAGTTTTCAAAAGTTCATTTTTCTCAACGATATAATTGAGAAACTTGAGTTGCATTTTCTATTTCTCTACCCTACCTCCTTTTGAGATTGGAATTCAATGGTCGTAGGGTTGACAACGCGGTCAGCTCCCTGTAAATGGGGCAAAAGATCCACGTAATCAATAGTAGAAACTTAATTCGAAACAGTTAAACATAGCATTTGTGGTAATGTGGTAGCAACCCGTTGGTTTCTTGTTCTGCCGAGCGGAGCTCGGCCCATTGCCAAAGTCGTGGAGGCCGTATGCGGAGCGAAGCGGAGCAGGCCGGAACGACTTGGGCATAAGGGCCGAGCGTAGCGAGGCCTTTAGCCGGAAAACGGGTTCGGCCAAAATGGACATGCTTAATGAATATGATGACTTTCATTATTTTGGCCGCCACATGTAAGAGCGCCAGGCGGCGGCGCCGATTGTAGTTCGATCGTTCTGGAACACGTTGCCTCCCTGCCTCCTCGAGCGCAGCCGCCGCGCGCCTCGGACGGGACCGCACAGAGCGGCCGTCACCCACGGGCCAGAGAGAGCCCGGGACACGCCGTCCGGCCGAGGACAACCACGCTTCCACTGGAGAGGCCCTAGAGCGCGGGCCAGGGTACCTGGACGCGGCCAAGGGGGGACCGCGCCGACAGCATTAGTCACTTAGTCCTGGTACGTTAGGACAGACTTGTGACTAACCCAAGAATATAAAAGTAGTGTGTCATACTGACCGAACTGTGCTTATTGCCCTGCTAAATTGTGCCATTAGATAATTAGCAGGAGCCTGGTCCATTCACATTACGCGTACATACAGCTGAGAGGGAGGAAAATGTGAAGCCTCCATGGGAAGATAACGTAAAGACTCGTGACTGATGGTCGAGAGAAATGTTGAGAGTCTTGCTTGGTTTTCTGTATGTTCAACATAGCTATGTATTTGCTGATGCGCTCCAAAGGATTCCCATGAAATGGTGTTGGTCTGGAAAGGCGGTTGACACCTATGGGAGAGGATGTCAGAGCATACGGTGCTGATAATGAGAACGGCAACGAACTCAGGGGTGTTTTGCATACTACACCTGTATAAAGTTGCGGGTACACTTGTCCTGGCGACCAAACAGAATGGACTTAGGAATACGCATGGCCTATGACAAGGAAGCACTGTGACCATACGAGATTCATAAGAGTTGAAAGCGATCCACCTTCCAGCATCCTTAAGCGTTCAACATGACAGGCTATCAAATCTGAAGGGTGACCTGTCAAACACAGGAACACGGAACGATCGTCCGGACAATTGCTGCCATGAATGGGAAATCGGTATGGAAATGGCTAGAACACTAAATGGTTAAGATTCTCGCTCAGTGATAGAATAAGTATCTAGAGTCCATATGGGAGATTTGGAACAAATGCCTGCCCTCCAAAAGGAGTCTACTCAGATCCATAGTCCAAACGTCAGATGCGATATCATAATTGTGAGATAAAGACTTCACATATGAAGCTTTAGTTAGTAGTTTTGCTGACACGATCAATTCATGGGTTGGTCCAACAACAAGGGATAGTTGGGATGTGTGCAAGTTGTGAATCATAACACTGCTCAAGAAAATAGAATTTGTTGATAGGATATTTTTAAGCTATTAAAATCAGCATAAGTTATGATTGATGTTGATACTGGAAATCGTTATAGAGCAATAGTCAGGTGAAGATGGGAAATGACCTGAAGTATATGGCAAGTCGTGCTTCTATTTTTAGGAAAGAGATGGCAAGGGTTGGCGGTTGCAAACAGACTACGAGGTGGCCTCGAGAGTAGTCAAATTGACCAAAACTGGGCGATTGCATTCTTGTTTTCCATAATAATCAAAATAGAAGCGATACATAATGAGAGGCTGTCCAGAGTAGCAGAGGAAATGCACCAACGACGCCCCTCTCCATTGGGCGCGTCCTGGTCTATCGACTTCAATAAACTTCAATTACCTTGTTTGATCAACTTGTCCCTATTTGCAGGAATTACCATTCTTGGAGGTCCTTTAATATTATGAAGACGTGGAAGGCATGTCTTGTCCTAGAAAAGACATATTATAATATCAGTATCTAGATGGAAGATACAAAATAGTAATGGAGATAACCGTAGAGCCGATCGGCCAGCGAGAATGCATAGCTATAAAGCACCAATAATAACTTGGGGTGCACATTCAAGGTTGCCGTGCACCATCGTGTGTCATGGCAAACTTGAATGTTGTACGCCAACACTGGGTGCTGAGTTGTGGAGCGCCTTAGAGCTATCCATACGGTAGTGGTAGCATGCAGCAGTGTGCTCAAGCATGGGTGCAAGAGCATGGCTGCCAAGGCCTGGTGATGATAATGACGATGGCAGAATCGCATAGACCGTGTTGTGCTGCTTACATGGTAGTGGCCTACCTTGCCTATGCATAGAATTTGCATGCCCACTAGTGGCTTCAATGAGCTCGAGGGTTGTTGGAATAATGTGATGAGTGGCTAGGCATAGGGCCGGATGTGAAGGCATGCACAACAATGGGGGGGTCACGATTGAGGCACTTGCACCTACGGCAGAGGCATGGGGGAGCAAGCGAGAGTAGGCTCAAGTGAATGGCAGGCAGCAGGGCGCATGGTGCACGTGATTGGATATGAAGCCATGGAGTTGAATTAGAAGGGCGTTAATGTGATCATGGAAGCCACAGGGAAATCATGCTATGGTAATGACCCGTTGGTTTCTTGTTTTGCCGAGCGGAGCTCGGCCTGTCGCTAAAGTTGTGGAGGCCATATATAGAGCAAAGCGGAGTAGGCCGGAGGAACGACTTAGGCATAAGGGCCGAGCATAGCGAGGCCTTTAGCTAGAAAACGGGTTTGGCCGAAATGGAGATGCTTAATGAAAATGATGGGTTTGATGATTTTGGCCGCCACATGTAAGAGTGCCTAGCAGCGGCGCCGATTGTAGTTTGATCGATTGTTCTGGAGCCTCCCTGCCTCCTCGAGCGCAGCCGCCGCATGCCTTGGATGGGACTGCACAGAGCGGCCGTCACCCACGGGCCTGAGAGAGCCCGGGATATGCCGTCCGGCCGAGGACGACCACGCTTCCACCGGAGAGGCCCTAGAGTGCGGGCCAGGGTACCTGGATGCGGCCAAGGGGGGACCGCGCCGACACATGCTCATAGCATAATGTGAGTCTAGAAGGTTTTAGATAATTCAAAGATTGTTGCCTCGCCATGGCCAGACCTCTCTGGAGGGCAGCAGTGAAATCACTTGAATTTAGTCGAATGGGGGCAATTCCGAGTAATGAAACGGCCAAAAATACACAGGCCAATTATCTCACACCAGTCGCACATAGGCCCTGAGTCCCCCTATTATTCATAGGCCTAGTGTGGTGGACGCCCTACCTTGGTCTCTTGGTGTGGGGGATGCCTTATCCATGACGTAGTAATGCTTCCCCAAACTGGATATTATATTATATATTACTATATAGGAATAGGTCAGAGTGGCCCTGCCTGGGACCCCGCAAGGTCCTAGGCAAAGGTGGGCCCGGCCAGATGGGGTAGAGGCAGGAACAGGGACGGTGTCCATTCCCATTCTCATCTTAGTCCGTCCCAGTCTATTCCAGTCCATTCTAGTTTGTTCCTAGGCCATTCCCCATGAACGGATTTGGACCAGATCTGTGTCAGGCAGGAATGGTGTTGGAATGGATATGTTGTTGTTCAAGGATGGATCCATCCCGGCTTAGGAATGGATTTGTTCCTGATCAACAACAAATCCGTTCTTGATATGGAACGGCCCTGTCCTTGTCCGTTCATATCCATTTTAGTCTGTTCCTCTGGAATGGACTATGCAAATTCCAGGTCTTGCGAGTTAAGGGGGGCCACTGGCGGACCAGTGCAAGTTTGGGAGGCAATCATAAGGCCATATTTAAGCCCAAGAGGCATATTTCGTATAGAACAACTGGCTTGCAACAAAGGCGATATGCACACAACCCAATGTATGAGTTAGACACATAGCCAATATTGCGACAAATCACACACACCCATAGTCCAACTCGAAACAAGCCAATGGAACCCAAGAAAATTATAAGTCAGTATTGCCAGATAAGAATATCAGCTGCTCGATGAATTCATCCCCAAAAGATGCCTATTAATATCATACCATATGGCTGGATACTGAGAAACCACATTCTGATACACCACTTCTGGCCGGCACACACAATGAGTGCCGGGCCACCCACGCCACTATGGGCCATCGAGCACTGTTCCATGCCCAATAAGCTAGCGCGTCCTCCTCTCGTGCCCTACCTGGCTCACACAAACTCCAGCATTCACTCGTGTTACAGAATCGCGTGGGCAACGCGTTTCCGCGCGTCGCACCGCGTCGGCGGTCCAACGCCTGCCGGTGCCTGCAGACACCGGCCCATGTGGCGCAACGCGGTGCCATCCGGCAGGATGCCCACGTGGCATCGCGTTTGTACGTATCGGTATGCAGAACCGTGGGCATCGTCCCCATGCAGTTCAAACGGGGCTGAACGCAAGCCCATGACGTGGGGCGCCCATCGCGAGGGCTGGCAACGGGAGGCGTGGGGATGCCTTCGGGCTGGTCACCGCGTGGGCCACGTCGCATTTCCGGCGGCGCGGGCCGGCGGCGGGGCGCGTTGGGCACCCCGTGGGGCCGCGCCCCGGGGCCGGCACAGCCCCACGTTCGTGGACGTCCAGCCACGCGTGGGGGGGTAGCTGCGTGGGAGCTACGTGGGGCTGCATCGGCAGCGCTGGTGGCCCGGCGCGCGGGGTTTGCGTCCAAGGCCGACGGCACGCGTGGGGCGGCCCCCGCCCGCGGATGCGGTGGCCTGCATCGGCAGCGAAGGTGGCCCCACGGGGGTGGCCCGCGTCCAGGACCGTTGACGTGCGTGGGGCGGTCCCCGCTTGCAGACGCTTGGGGAATATTCCCTGCGTGGGATCGCGCTCGTAGGAAGGAATCGTGGCGCGCGCTGTGCGGCTGACGGGCACCCTGCGTGTAGGTGCGCTTCAGGGGGGGCTGGTTGCTCCGCCGCTGCCCTGCATGCGTGCCGTCCCAAGGTCGCCCGTGTGCCTGCATGTTTCCGTTGGCTTCCCTTGGCTTCCCTGGAGTTGTTCCTGTGCACGACGTGTGAACCCTCCAGGGATCACGGTTCCTCATCAACGTGGGCCCCTGCAATCCCGACAGTGAATGACCACGCAGTCCGTACTCCAACGCTCAGCTGAGGCACAATGGTTTACAGTTCGGTTCTTGCAACAGCGCGGCCCCAGCTCTGCATACACCACACAGCTCTGCATACACCACACGGTCAAACGCCCAAACAGACCGTTCCCACTCCCTGAAGATTCCTGGAACACGCATCGGCCGATCCACCAGCTTCGCACCTCCTCGACCAGTTTTCTTGACAAATCCGCCGGGCCCCCATCGCTCGCCGGCCTCCGCCTTTGCCGCTGGCGCCCAACACCGCCGCCGTTGAGCACATAGACGCCCGCGCTGGCGCCCAGTGGCGCGCCGCACCAGCCCCTCCCCTGCAGTTCTCACCACTGAGTTGGCACTTTCCTAGGGTGGCATGTTCCCAGATCCCCCCCCCCTTCCTCTTCCCCTTTCTCTGGCTTCATCGCTTACTCAGTGGCACACGGGGTCCCCCTTCCGCCCTCAACCCCAACACCCTCTCCGTGGCCCCCTTCCTCCTCTCTTGTCTCTTGCGGTGCAGCCAGCGGGCCTTGGCGGAATCATGCTCCCCTGCTCCTGCTCCTCTTGGTGCTGGTCTCAGCCCAGACTGCCATTTTGAAGCCATCTTGAAGCTGGCTATGGCAGCTATGCAGCGCCTACCAACAGCCACAACAAACATGATATGGATACTTGTACACTGAGAATGTTAGCTGTGGTTCAACCAACCTACACAGTGGTGGCAAAGACCCCAAATTAGCAGTGGTACTAGCTGGTGGACTAGCCAAAACGCAGAGACCGCAAGCACGAAGCCCAATCCAAACAAACCTGTCAGTGGGACTGACACATGGCACACACACCAGAGAGAGCACGCATGGCCTGGGACTGTCCCGTGGGTGAGCCAGGACTTTCGAACTTTCCCGACGTGCCTGCGAAGTACAAAGAAGCCGTGGGCCAAACGCATCACTCCCTGTGCGACGCTGTTCCGAGCATGCCAGATTGGAAGAGCACACGTGGATCGCCATTCCACTGAACGTCGGCAAAGGAGGCACCTGGTTTCAGGCTGCATTGACAACTCACCTTCGCACACGCGCCGTCGGGAGTCACAGCACGCCACCTTTTCGATGTTCGCCATATTCACCTGTCACGTGTGCCCAAGTCTCTGCGGCAGTCCATCAACCTCTACGCAAGCGTTTGCCGAGCACGTATGCTGAGGACCCTGCAAGGTACGCTCACACCCGCGCGCACGTGCGCCCCACGCCGTGCCGCCCAGCCCCTCGACCCGTTCATGGCTAAGGCCCGGATCCTGCAGCAGCACCACACAGCCAGCCACAATGCGATGAGCTTAAGCCCGCCAGCCGCGGCAGTCCATCACCCTCTAGGTAAGCGTGTGCCGAGCGCGCATGCTGAGGACCCTGCAAGGTACGCTCACACCCGCGCATACGTGCTCCCGACGCCGTGCCGCCCAGCCGCTGGAACCGTTCATGGCTGGGCCCGTATCCTGCAGCCACACCACAAAACAAGCCAGATTGCGATAACCTTGAGCCCGCCAGCCACGTGTGGCTGGCGGGCTACATTGAGTCATCCGTGATCTCCAGTGCACAGCAGTACTGGCGGATGTACAGACTCACCCTGACAGCCGACATCGCAACACCCAGTGACTGCGCCTGGGCGACGCACCTTTGGGGCCTGTGCCTTGGCCTGCGGTGCCCCTTGGGACGTGAACGCCATGCTGCCGGGTGGGTCCAGTGCAGTTGTGGACGTGGTCGCGGACGTCGAGCGAACCACGGGGACCCATAGCGATCGGAAAGTGCGGCGTAGGAAGCGGTGAAGTGCTGATCATAAAGCCATGAGGGGGCAATGCACACCATCGACAAGTTGTATAGGGCAAACTGTGACGCAATCAAGGAGTCGGAGTCGTTGAAAGCCCAGATCGCCGAGCTAAAGCAGGTTGCCAGGTCCCGCTGCCCAACTCCGGAGCTGGGCGTTGGTGTGGCCACCTTGGTTGCCGTTAACAAAGTCTTGAGAGCAGAGCTGGAGACGGCGAGGAGCAAGTACAAGCGATACAGAAGAAAATGGCGTTCCATACATGGCTCCCTCAGGATCGAGCGCGGGGACGACGAGCACGGGGAGGACGACTGCGGGGAGGAGCTTTGGTCACCATGGGGCGAGATGCTCAGCACGGACGAGGAGGAGGTTGCAACCATGCACTTGAAGTTGCCCCCACAGTTCCCACGGCCTGACGACGCAACTTTGTTTCCGAGCATATACGGTGACCGTTCTGGCAAGGAAGGTGGGGCTGGGCCCAACAATAGCAAGGACGGACTGACTGACCTGTAAAGACTTACTGACCTGGCATACTGACTTGGTGGGCTGTATACATCAATGTCAGATCCACAGCAAGGGGCCCAACCCAAAGGGAAACAAAATCAATCTGGCGCTTCACTCTCATACTAGTCAACCTCGTTCAGTTGTGTCCATATAATTCTGCTCACAGCCATTGCAGGCTTCCAAGCGATGGGAAACCAAACCCCTTTCAAGCTTGCGCGGAACATGACCAGCAACACAGCCACAACATGCTTACAAGGGCTCCCCTAACTTGGTTTTAAACCCGTAAAGCTGCACAGTGGCAGCCAATGTTCTGCTGTGCATGACGTTGGCAACAATGTTTCAAAAGGTTTGCCACACCTGGTCGCCCAATTCCAATTCCAGCAGCTTCGTCGTCCCCTTCTTCCGCATGCACGTCACCCACGACACTGCTTGTTTCACCTCCAGCTGTTGCGTCTACCCGAGCACCCCTGCAGCACCGACGCTCTATGATCAGTTCATGCCCGTGTGTTTCTCCAGCCATGCAGGCTGAAAAGCACTCCCCTGTTTGATAGCACGGGGTCTAATCATCTTTTGTCAAAAGAGGTGTGGCACGCTCGGGTGCTCAGCGTGTTGGGAGCAACTACAACAATATGTAAAACCGCAATGATATGTTGCTTGTCCGTTATTTCACAATTGGTCTTTACTAATAATATCAACACTTTAACTGTAGTAATATTGCTCTATTCAGTATATTAATATTGTATTAATAATATACACCTTTCTTAATATTATTATCATAATACAATTATCATCTATGCCTTAAACCGTCCACCCTCACGTCGTTTCCAGAAATGGCACGTCCAACAAGGTACAAGGCGCACAGACATAATTTACATGAGTTCCTTAAATTCAAGCAATACACAACCATGTGGTTGGTATGGATCTTCAAACAAGCATGAGCACAACACCTGCCTTTCAGCAACACAACACATGCCTTTCAAAAACTGAACTGACTATCGTGCACACACCGGCTAGAGAGCAGAATATTCCATACTGTGGTAGCGGAGGTCCATGGATTTGAGATCCAATAGGCATGGGCCACATCGCTGCACATGCCCAGTCCTGAGCGTGACAACGTGCCCGTCATCGATTCTGATGCAGGGTTGAAAGGGCAATCGCTCTGTGTTGCTGTTGCCAATCTAACCAATGCGACATCACCAGGCAACATCACATGACAACAGCAATAAATGGATTGAACCATAACAATGCCACATTTCAGCCCAAATGCCCTCTGAAGCTTCACGCATAGAGTAAAACAAACGGGATTTATCGTCGTCTTGGAAACTTCATTTGCCTACCTTCATTTGCGGCACATCGTCAGACAGCAGTCCGTTGGCCTTCACGAGCCATGAGAACCCTCCACCCCGAGCGGGAACCCACAGTATCACCCACAACAGACAGAATTCTTCCTTGATCTTGACCTGCACTTCAGTCCACAAAGCACCGCTCCCTGTTGTGATTGTCAAACGATGGTATTCCACACCGAGCTGGTTCATTGGGCTCATGTGAGACGGCATCGCCCCTGCACATGAACAATAACAGAATCTGCTGACATCCTTTCACACGTCCCTCATTTAAAGGAGACAGGCGCAGACAATGGCCTTGTGTGCAACTTAGGAGCCTCGCCTCCCTCCCGCACATCCATTTACAAACAGCGGCTGCGCTTCAACAAAGCCACTGCGGCATTAAAATCGGAGCAATCGAAAGTGCCAACAAGCAGCCCTGCACAAGACAAGGGTAGACATATCAAAAACACTATAATATTCAGCCTGTGAAAGACTGAAAGACAAACGTCTAAACAGTGCACTGTCAGCACATGGGTTAGCACTTTACTGATGGCCAACTATCATGCTGATATCTTGAACAGGGACTGCAGTGCTTGTACTGGACGATGCCATACAATTGGAAAGAGACAAACAACATGTTGTCAGCGTTAGTGTGGACTACTTGCCTGGCTTGTAGCGAGTGCACCATCAGAATGTCCGGCTGCAGTGCTTCACCTGGCACTCAAAAGTGGGCATCGCTTGCCCGTTGGAACGAAATCGGCCCTGGTTCACTAAGCTCCTGTGAACCAGCACGCCCCCTGCACAAGAAAACAGTGTCAGCACTTGCTGCCATCTGTTCACGTGTCCCTTTCAAATGACAGACCTTTGCAGTGTGTACAACTTAGAGGCATGGATTCCTTGCAGCCCCTGCATTGTCCAAAACGACAAACAGCAGCTGCGCTTGAACAAAGCCATTGCAACATTGAAAGTGGAGCAATCGATAGTGCCAACAAGCAGCCCTGCACAAGACAAGGGTAGACATATTAGAGGACTGTGTCAACCAGACAGCAAGAGCCTTACCAACAAATGTCTGAACATTTCAATGGCAGTATGCAAAGTGTTACACAGGTTAGCACTTTACTGATGGCCAACTATCGTGCTGATCTCCTGAACAGGGACTGCAATGCTTGTACTGGACGATGCCACACAATTGGAAAAAGACAAACAGCATGTTGTCAGCGTTAGTGTGGACTATTTGCCTGGCTTGTAGCGAGTGCACCATCAGAATGTCCAGCTGCAGTGCTTCACCTGGCACTCACAAGTGGGCATCGCTTGCCTGCTGGAATGAAATCGGCCCTGGTTCACTAAGCTTCTGTGAACCAGCACGCCCCCTGCACAAGAAAACAGTGTCAGAATCTGCTGACGCAGTTCACCTGCACCCTTCACTTGACTGGTTTTTGCAAAGTGTACAATTTGTGAGTGGAAACCCCCCTCCAGCACCCCCATTGTCAAAATCTACAAGCAGCAGCTGCATTTGAACGAAGGCACTGCAACTCTAAAATTGGAGCAATAGACGGTGCCAACAAGTGGCCATGCACATACCAAAGGTAGACACATAACTCTGTGAATCAGACTGTGAAAGTCTTCACGACGACAAACGTCTGAACACTGCTCAGCCACTACGTAAAAGGGGTGCATGGGTCAGTACTTTGCTGAGGCCAAACATCGAGCTGATCTCCTGAACAGGGGCTGCATATGCAAGGTTGGTGTGTCCGTCCTGGACCATGGCATACAAACTCACAGCAGACATGTTAAACTGCACACTTTGACAAGCCTTGCCTGCACAGCTCCTTGAAAGCCGCGAATGCACTCGTGTCCAGGTAATACAGCCCCAAGGAGAGCCCCAAGGAGACAACCTGGACGGCGTTCTCGCAGTTGGACATGCCGGAGACGATCTTCAGCAGGTCCCCGACCGTCATGCCGGAAAGCGCCGCGCTGGAGCCGTCGCCCGGCTTCTGGTCACCTGCGCCGAGAGCTTGCGGTCGCCCTGCCCCTTGGGTCTGGGGCTCCCTGACCTCGCGGAGTCCGTGGATTTCATGTCGCCCACAGGAAAGCCCTTCGACACACGCAGACCGGGGTGCGGCACACAGCGTGGGCCCCGCCCCGACTCCACAGTTGGTCTCTGACAGGCTGCCCATCGACCACATGCGGCATGACGCCCCGTAGTCACTGGTAGGCAGCATCTGGCTCTCGTAGGCGCTGTGCGTCTGCGCCTTGCACACGGCTACCGGTGTGGCTCTCGAACACCGACGCCAGGGGGGCTCTCCCTCGTGACCTCACTGCGGGAGATCTCGCTTGACAGCAGCTCCACCTCGTAGGAGTGCAGGTCCACGCCGCCGCGCGGCCCAGCGCCCGATGGAATCCTCGAAAGAGAAGCATGCTGGGGCTGCCAGCGGGGGGGGGGGGTCCGTGTAGAAGATGCCAGGTCCAGGGTTGAATGCCTTCCGCCGACACCTCCTGCATCATCACACCCGCCACTCCGCCCTCAGGGCATTCCATCAGCCAATCCCGGCGGCTAGCGTCCCGGCGATCGCCCGACCCTGCTAGGACACCCAGCCGCCCCATGCCCGTCACACAATCCGCCCCAGTCCTCTCGCAATTGCTAAAACCTACCTTCGCCCTGTATGACGCGGATCCCTTAACAGCACTGCGCCCTCAGGGCATTCAAGCAGCCAATCCCGGCGGCTTGCGTCCCAGCGATCGCCCGATCCTGCTACGACACCCAGGCGCCCCTTGCCCGTCACACAATCCACCCCAGTCCTCTCGCAATTGCGGAAACCTACCTTCGCCATGTATGACGCGGATCCCTTAACAGCAGTGCCGCGTCCCGCCAGGCAGCACCAAAGTCGCCACTGCAGACCATGCCGCTCTCCTTGCGCCCCTGTCTCCGATTTGGAGCGAAGGGCAGCCGGGGAGCCTGGTTGGGGCGTCGGCACGCGTCGGGGTGCCGATGGCGCCCGACAGGCACCGGTGGCGGCCGATGCCTGCCGATGCACGAGATAAGGGACGATGAATGCGTGGGCAGGTATGGCTGCACAAGGGACGCGGCGAATGAGAGCCCACAGATGCCCACGTGGGATCCCGGGTGTGTGGGCAGCGTGCGGGGAGCCCGATGAGCCCCGACGTGGGCGCGCGTCGGGCGGTGGACACGCCGGCAGCGGCGGGGCGCGCGGGACGCATGCGACGGATTGCCACGCCAGCCGACGTGGCAATCCCGATGCGCGGGCCACGGGCCGACACGGCGGCTGGCCGCCGTGGCGGGCCACGTCGGGCCCCGTCCATGGGCCCACGCCTGCCCACGGCATTTGCGAATGCCGACGCCCGCCGACGTCATGGGGCGGATGCCCACGCAACTCAACGCGGCCGACGTGGGCAGTCCGACGATTCTGTAACACGAGTGATTCTGTTAGGAATTTTTGAATGTGTCATGCGATCAACCATTGTGTGGCATCCATCAATTTACCGCCCACCGTAGTGCCCACAGGTTGGCTAGGCCCCACAACACACACCGCCCTTGGCTCCCGACCCTGCCTTGCATCATTGTCCTCCTCAGAACTGGTGTCAAACGTCTTGTGTCTCGCACATTTCTCCCTCTTCTTGTGCACGGTCTGCTGTCCAATATGGGGTGGTAGGCCTACTTGCCCCAATGCCTCTGACCACCCAATGTCCTTCGCATATTTAAGACACAACTCCAATAGCTCAGCCAATATATCATCCATCACGGCATCCCGTGACACAAACTTGTCCTTGATGGGTTCCAGTCGGTTTATATAGCTGCACAGGGTATCTTTCCAAGTGTACACTGCACACACACCATGCAACCCGTCAGCACTACTTCTGATATTTCATATGTGTTTGAATATATGAATGACACCACAATCAGAGACAATGCACAACACCAACAACACCATCACTGAGTGATTAGCAACGATCCCTACTAGTGGGATCCATCATAGCCAAAAAGACCATCTGCCAGACCCACATAGAGTCGGTGAGCGCCTCTTCTAGCTTGTGGCACATATCGCTGCAGAATGGCATCAACCCATGGTATAGCCCCTTATTGTCTACATTGCCCATGTGGCAAAGAAAATTCCAGAGGTCCAACAGCTTGGTGATGGCCTTGGAGTCCATGGGGTATGCCTCCACCTCCAGCCTCTTGGTGCACCTCTTTGCAAATGCCAAAATTGGGAGAAGGGCCTCCGGGTACCCCCATTGTGTAATCTTGATGGGACTATCATATTCGGGGTATAGCCCAAACTATCTATTGATGGCCTTCCTCAGACGCACAATCTTTGCAACATAAACAAGGTACTATTCCACAGACCTGACCAGCTGGAGTACCCTCCATAGCTTGAGCTTCCTGCCACCTTCATCCGACTCATCAGAGGACACTTCTGATGTAGACACCCCCTCCTCATCACTAGACACTATGGTATTACCCTCCCTTCTTATTTCCACTTGCAGTTTGCGCAACTCAGCTGTGGCTTTTGCACTAGTACGCATGTGGTTCACCAGCGAGGAGACCCTACCATTATAAGGACATATGCACATTGCTAATGAAACAATTTCTAAGTAGCAGCAGCTATAGTAGTTGCACCACACACAAATCACCATCAACATGCATGCACACACAGTAACATTATTTGCACTCACAGCCTGTATAGCTCGTTGTGGCTTTTGCGCTAGTGGTACAGATGTGGCCTTACAATGGCAGAGCCTCCTCATTGGCCAACCACATGCGTGCCAGCCTTGCACATATGTGGCTGACCAGCGAGGAGACCCTGCCATCGTAGGGACACTGCTGATGAAACAATTTCTAAGCAGCAGTAGTTGCAGCACACACAAATAACCTCCAACATGCATGCATACATAGCAACACACACACCAAAACACACCAACATTATAACTTACCGGTCTATTGTATTGCACAACTTCTGGCTACCTTTATTGTACTGGGCATGGATGTGTAAGTGGTTCAGGCCATGGTTTACAATGTTGTGGAGCACGTGGCAGGAACAATATGCACAATCTGCCAAACCGCCTCTAGGTTGCTCTAGAGGTGGCCACCCGAATCCGTTAATAGCGGACAGAGGTTAATTTCCGTTAATTTTCTATTAATTAACGGAAAATAACGAAAAAAGACAAAAATTAACCAAAAATTAACGGATTTTTGGATTTTTTGGGGATTTTTGGGTTTTATTCATATTCATAGTTTATGGAATTCGCTATTAGAGAGTACGTTTGTATTTTATTTTAACCTATGTATACTAGATTTTCAACTAGCCGCAGTTGTTGTGATTTTTTGGGTTCTTTTTCGATTTTTTTGGATTTTTTTCGTTTTTTCTGAATTTTTCTCCCTTTTTTTTTAATGGAATTTAACGGACAGCTGAAAAAAATAAACGAACCGGACTTAACGGACCGGATGGCATCTTTGAGTGGCCACCTCTAGGTTGCTCCCCAGCCTCATGTGCCACTAGCTCCCCCCTAATAGCTCACTTGACATTGCTCCCGGTGTCCGTGACAAAGGATGGCCACCAGCCTATCATCCCATACTTCTCCAGCTCCTTCCGGGCTAGGTCCACCACCACTACATACACAAGCTGCTTGTCATAAGTAAGAAAAGTGAATGTCATAAATAACAAACAACTCGACCAGTTTGTAGTCGGGTAGTCATTGCTACCCATTCGCTGCACAATCCCTCACCTTTAGCCATGATGCTCTCTGCCTTCACTGGCACCGACCCCATGCACCTGCTCCTCAACTGCCACTGGTACTTGGCGTGGCCATCAAACTAGCGCGTCTCCTCTATCTAGTGCACCGTTATTATATTATAAAAAATACTCCCGCCACGTGCAAGAGCACCAAAGGTTGCAGGTGAAGGCCGGTCGCACCTTATTCTGCTCCTCCATTCCCCATAGCTTTTGCACCGCCTGACGGTGCATGGTTGCCACTTGCAGCAACAACAAAAACACCACTTTTAGGCTAACAACCCATGCAGTTGTGTGTTGCAGACCGTATCACATGGACACTATGGGACAACGCAACATATTGCACACAATGTATGCAATGACGTGATAACAACCGACCTCATTGGTGATGGTCTTCCAGTTGAATGAGGGGCAACGGCCATTGAGTGCCTTACACAAGTAGTGGAAGTTTGAAGACTTAACAATTAATAGCTGAATGCTATCTGCCGCAATCCAGCAAATGATCGTTGATTGAATTTGTTGCCATGGGGCGGTTCTTGTTGCAAAGATCTTTTGCTTCATATACTATGCCATTCCCACCTCGCAACCCTCCTCAGCCATCCGCAAAAGAAATTCAGCCATAAGAAAAGCAACAACATCCGCCAGCACTTTGTTTACCAGCTCTATGGCAATGGGCAACATCCACCGCATGAACTTTTGGTGCCCTATATGCTTTTCCGGAGGTGGGAAGGATGACAACTTGAAGGAAATCCCTTCACCGCATATGCAGCAATTGATATCATTGTGGTCATCTTCCTTCCCCGTGACGCTATTGTATCTCACAAAGATGCTAAGCCACTCCTCCTCTTCCATATACAATGGCTCCACCCACCGGCTACCGCTTTACCCTAGTCCCAATGGTGAGGCCACACATCTATTGGTACCGGAGGTGACCCCCACTCCAAACCCTCCCTCCGTTATGGCCAGCTTGGCCCTTGGGTGTGCATACCCACCCTGGCTGCTAGACACGCACTTCACCACGCTTCCAAAGATAGCCCCTAATATTGTTGATGGGCCCCCAAGTGTTGCCACTGGCACAGATGTACCCCCCACCCTGCGGCTCACTGATGCACCCTCGGGATCCCCGGCCGGCGACAGCTTTTCAGCAGCCCTGATAGCTAGCGACTGTCATAGGTTCAGAGCCCCCACCGCATTGGGTTGCGGATCCGGGTCCCCAAGTCCCCCGTCACCATATGAGCATAGTTAAACATGTCCAAGAGTGGGGCACTGCCACCAACGGACGCCCCTTGGCCTTCCCTCCCTTCCACTACCACTGCCGCCCCCACATGCCCGGATCCCTCACCTTGGGGGGGGGGGGGAAATGCCTTTCCAGGCGCCCCTCTGTCTGGCCCCGGGCATCCCCTGCCTTATGCTGTGGGGCGCTGCCTTGGTGACAGCGGGACTCCCCAGCCTTTACGAGCCACCATTGTTGTGTTTGCTTGGTCTTGCCACCCACTGTAATAAGCGCAAACTACACAACAGGGGGCCAGGGACACCATGTTTGTGGACCGTGGGGTGCGCGGCCCATGTGTCAAATCTGATCGTTGCATTCTTATTGGTCAATGCATAAAATTGATGTTATTATATATTGTAGAACAGACTCTAGAACAGGTTCTAGGATGGCCTGAAATAGCCTTTAGAATGGCCTGGAACAAACTCTCGACTGGCTTGGAACGGACTCTGGAATGCCTTGGGCAATACAAGAACGGACTCCTAGGTAGGTTGTACTACGCTAGAACGGAAAAAAAGGTCAAGGAACATAGTAGGGAGGCTGAAGATGAAAGGGCCTTAGCACAGAAGGAGGCGGTCCGACTGAATGATCGCCTCATGAAGGAGAAGCAGACTACCCACGAGCAATACGAGGAGTGTGGAGTGATTGTGGGGAGCTTTGGTTTCTATACAACCTAAGAAGGTCAGCAGCCTGACAGGTCCAAGATTAGTATTATAGAGCATTCCAAAAGTTCTAGAGGGCTCTAGAAAATCGAGAGTGGCTGGGCACTAGGGGGCAAAAAGAAAGAGCCCAACGCCAGGTGAGCTCTTCACTCGGCTTAAAGGGAAGTTGTAGGCCCGTCGGCCCATGTCTTTGAACCTTGGTTAGATCGCAGGTGTATGCAAAGACACCTAGTGATGATGAGCAACCCATTAGGGACCTATTGATTGAGAGTGCCCGTTGGGTGTGTAACCTGAGTCTCAGTATGGAACCGAAGGTGGGCCCGGCCGGATGGGGTTGGAATGGGAATGGGGATGGTGTACATTCCTGTTCCTGTCCCAGTCTATCCCAATCCATTCCAATCCGTTCTTGGGTTACTGCCAAGGAACAGATTTGGACCAGATTTGGGTCAGGCCAGAATGGTATTGGAATGGATCCATTCTTGTTCAGGGACAGACCTATCCCAACTCAAGAACGAATCTATTTTTGACTAGGACCGGATCTGTTCTTGATATGGAACGGCCCTGTCCTTATCTATTCTGGCTCGCTCCAATCCGTTCCCCAGGAATGGACCATGTGAATTGGAGCCCTTACAAGTTGAGGGGGGGACATTGGTGGACCAATGCAAGTTTCGGAGGTATTTATAAGGCCGGATTTAGGCCTGAGAGACATATTTCGCATAAAACACATGGCTTGTATCAGATTATGAACGGTCAAGACAATTACTATTGGAATATGAAGTGTATGGGTACAATGACAGTACACTAAGGCACCGGTGTGGGTGCAATGACACGAATTGTTTCCGCACCGGTGACCCGCGAGTTGGTCGCCGTATTTATGTGGTGAGTGCGGCTGTAGTAATGATCTTTTCTCGCGCAAGCAAACTGCTCCCTCAACCTGCCCCCGCAACCTTGGCCAACCTGGCCGGCGGAGCCCGCGAGCTCGCCTGCCCCCGAGCATTAGAGGTGGCCCCCTCGGTCCATCCACAACAGAATTTGGTTGGCTCTGTAAAAATTCCATACAATCAACAGAATTTGTGAGCGGGCCACAGAGAGAAAAAGCGTTTTACAGAAATAGGCGGGGCTATGCTGACGTCAGCATAGATGGCTACAAAAATCCACACAGCCTTCCAGCATTGAACCACGGGTTACAAAATCCGCGCCGCAACCGACGGATGATAGACTCCTGTAACGGAACCGTTGACCAAACCACAGAGTTCGACAAAATTCCATCAAAGTTCACGGAGCAAGTACGGACGCCTATGCTAAGTACAAAGTACAGTGTGCTTTGGCAAAGGTGATGGATAACCGCCGCAGAGCGGGTCCCGTTCCCAGACCAGACGGCCAGGCGCCTCATTTACAGTAGGTTGTGTTAATAGTCTAGCGTTGGCAAGGGATGGCCGGGAAAGAACAGCGGGTTGTGTCTCCGGTCTGGCAAGGAGTACCGGCCGAGGCAACATTTATGATGGCATGGACTGCAAGTATGTAGACATGCATTGTTTATACATGTATTAATATTGCACCTCGTTATATCACTGTTGTAGCCCGTATATAGAGGCAAAGGTTGCTGGACACAGAGAAAAACTTCGCTTGGAAAAAGTTGCCTCCAACTGAAAACCACCGCTGACCAACAAAACACTACCGGAATCTCCAAGTTCCTAACGGATGGCAACGGAATGCAAGGAAAGGCAACGGAAAAAAAACACTTTTACAAAAAAACGGTGGCTGCAATCACCCCCTTGACGGACAGCTCCAGAGCCAGAAAATTGAAAGCTGATGTGGCATGAATGGCTACAAAAACCAGGCCCCGGTAAAGTAACGGAAAATCGACGGACGGATTGTTTGTCTTCAAAAAAGTACAGAAGTATATTTACAAAAAAAAAGCTGAGCGGCCACGTCTACCGAGCATACCGCCATGAACGCCATGCTCAGCACATGCAGTCCGACCATTCGGACCCGGCGGAGAGTATTGTAGTACTAGGTAAATAGTAGGCTGTTGCATACCTCAAATTCAAAGAGGGGCTATATGCAAGTCAACCAGACCCAGCAACACGCCAAGGGGAGAGTGATATAGGAAAGGTCAACCCAAAGATCAAATATACTCTTGGGAAGCCTGACCCATCTACTCGCAAGCTCCGGGGTCCTTACAGGATCCAAGAGAGACGTGGAGCCTATTGAGCTCCCCCCTTGACAACGAGGGCACCAGCAATCCACAATATCAATAGTTGTTGAGATACCCTTGGCGCAGTCCATGATAAACATTCCGGTGTCTATTATAAGGGATATTACCACCTTGCAAGGGAAAAGGCGCCTTACAGGCAGCAATGGCTCCAGACCCCCCCCGCAAAATTCCAGAAAAGTTGTGTCCCATTTTTGAGGTGCAACCTTAGGTTTTGAAGATCCATGTGCCAGACATGTGAAAAGCAGCCATAGATTGGCAAGCAATTCAGAGGACAAATAGGAGGATTCCTAGTGAGGGACCTGAGTCTGCACAAGTTGTTACTTGGGTACCAATTCCAAGAGCACCTCAGACAATGCAAGCACACGTTCAGCCAATCACAATAGGAAGAGCAAATCCTACACCCATATAGCCACAACCTTATGCAACTCAACAAAAGATTAAGATGTTGCAAGCAACATCACCATTTGGGCTGCCGGGACCACAGCAACCTTAGCAAGCGTTCCCATCTTAGCAACCCCAAGAGGCGTTTTTATTTTAACTGCAAACTACACCAGCATATCAAGGACAACAATTCTAGCAGCCTTTTTAGAGCCCGCAGCCAATTCTGGCACCACAACATCCGCCCATGCAACCGGTGCAACAGCAGTTACCAACAGTGCAATCACAACCATTGGGGCAATTGCAACCATCTCTGATAATACCAGGACAGATGCAACCACCATATGGACTTCAGCTACCAAAGTACGGCTAGGAGCAATGTATAATGGTGCCAAAATAGCACATAGGACCCAAACAATGGCCAGAGCGGTCACAGCCATTTAGTGGTCCCAATAACATGGTCCCGGCTCCTTAAGAGCCCGAGTACGATGGACTATTGTTTGGACTTTTGGAGGGCCCTAGCTATATGTAGGCACTAGAGCCACCGCATCATGAGCTTGAGAATTCTGTGGGGCCTCATATGGTAGTGGATAAACCTCCACTGCCACTAGTGGACTACAAAACAATGAAGCTAGGACACCAGACTATGGGTCAAGGGTATCTTACAACTGCACAAAAGATACCCCATGCTCTTGTATACATACAATTTTAGATGAGCATTCCCAAAATAGGAAACTAGGGTATTGAGCCCCCTAAGTGGAATAAAGACAAATAGGCTTTGGCCCAAGTGGCCAAGTGCTTACAAAAAACTACTATGTATTTCAAAGCCACTATATTACCCTGAACTCAATGGGGTTGGAAAGCACTGAATACCCTAGAAGAATTAGTAAAACATAACCTGCTAGCCCGGTTGGGCTATTTGTGGGGAGCAACCCTTGATACATACATATTATCCTATCCCAACCTCCAAATTTTATGGAAGCAATTTAAGTATAGGATAAAAATGTTGTATAGCCATAAATGCACGGACTTTAAAATACGCTTCAAAACAGCAGCATTTACAAGGCCAAGAATTTCAGTTTCCGACATTAGAAAGTATTTGCAGTTGCTTAAGCAAATGTTTCTCAAGTGTGAAAAGAAAATGGATGGTTTTTCCATATTGCATGCTTTATACTTCCTCCATCCGGAATTAATTGTCCTCTATTTAAGAGATGAATTATACTACAAGAACAATATCAAAGTTACAAAAAGAGTTCAGAATTGGAAAGATTGGGTCCTAAAACCCTTAACTATCAGTTTTCAAGAAAAAAACTTAGTCCCGTCCCCTCTGAGCGGCCCCCCAAAAAGAACCTCGCCTTGTCCAAAAAATGTGCATTTATATTCCACTTTCAATGGAGATCCCCATGGAACTGCGCTCTTCTTGTCCTGGCATGTGGCATGGGAAATCATTGCCCCCATCATGGCGAAGTGTGGCATCAAACATATGGAAGAGCACTTGCCAAACATGCTCAAGTGTGTTGGGATCATGATTGTAGAAGGCCGTTGTCACAGAGTTGATGATGTTTTGCTGATTTCCTCCCTCCTTGATTTGCAATAAACAGACTTGCAACGAATGAAAAAAAAACAAGGCCCTATACATTAAAGTTTAGAGTTTGTGCTGGTTGTTGCTAAACAATTATATTGTAAACTTGCTTGGAGCATTCCGCCTCGATCGATGTTTGAATCGACGATTTTGTGTGTGGCTTTGCCCCATCAATTTGGACGACAATATATTTCTCCAATTGTTTATAAGTATCTCTAATGGCAGGGAAGACTTTTTTTACTATCATGTCTCTCCAAGCATCCCAATCCACTGAAACCAACTTCAATTCTGCCTCTCCAACAGCCCTATGCTTGTTTGAATGCACTGCAAAACCCTCCTTCACGAACGGCCATATCCCAATCAATTCATTGGACATGACCCTATTTGGCCGCTTATGGGGACGCCCTATAATTATTATAGGTATTATTATAGGCTATTATAGCTAAGAACATCACTTTTTATGAAACCTTTGCTTTGTACCTTTGGAGCACCGGGACGCCCATCCTCAAGCAGAACCCACACTTTTGGGGCATCTCTCATCATATAGAACCACTTTTCATCGATTTGGATCGTTTTTGCAAAATCAAAAAATTTCCACTTATAGCCAACTTTTTGCATGTGGCCAACAATCCAGCGCAGCCTAGCATATCTCTGCTCTTGTGCGAGACACGTCTTGATCCACCTGCCCATCCTTCTTGCACCCATTCCCCACAAGTGCTTAAAAATTGTTGATTTCGGCAAATTTGTCTTGGTAGCCAATTCCCAAATCGTTCGCCACCTAACCGGGGAGATCGCCAACACCTTCGATCGCACTTTGTTGGCAGCATTGGGGCGCCTCCCGCAGTTGCCTTGATGGTGGTGATGGAGGTCAAAAATTCCTCGCCCAGAAATTTGGGCCTTAAAGGTAGTTTTGATTTGCCGGATCGTCCTCGAATTGCAACCATGAACTGAGTTCGGCGATCAAGCCTGCCAGAACTCGTTTTCTGTCGCCCTGCCTCTTCGTCAGGATGGCCCCGAGCTTCAGTCTGAATGGCGTTGAAAGTTTTGTATAGGCGGCTTTGTTTCGCTGCCAGGAATGCGTGCCCTTCGCCATCACGAAAAACGCCTGTTTCGGTGACTTCGTTGAAAATGGGTGGTTTTTGGCTTGAGACCCCTTCCTACAAAGTATTGCTAAATTCTCAATATTTAATAGATCAACTTGAAATTTTGACTGTACACTTCCAAGACATAGACACAAATTTGGAAGAAATTTTATTAAAAATTGAAGTATTCGTAGTAGAGAAGTATGGGGCCGCAGTCGTGGAGGACAACTAATTCCAAACAGAGGAAGTACATAGGGTTGAGATTTGATATTACACGTAAATGCCTGCTAAACAAGGGTGAAGAGTATTGGTCCCTGCACAAGTCTTTGGGCTCATTTTTTCAAAGTGAAACCCATATACTTCCTCCGTCCAAGATTAATTGTCCTCTATTTAAAAGATAAATTTCGTTTTCTAAACCGCTTTAAAAATACTAATAAGGTCGGAATCGAAAAGATTGGGTCCCAAAACCCTTGACTACCACTTTTTGTGAAAAATTATCTAACCCCACTACCTTTGACGGCCCCCTAAAATTGCCAAAGATTTGGCCCAAAATTGTGCATTCTGATTTGGCGTTCGTTGGAGATCCATGTGTTTCAGCGTTCGTTGGAGATCCATGTATTTCTGGGTCGTTCCCACCCCCGGCATGCCAAACCAAAGTTGTGCTTACCATCGCAGCAAAGGCCAGCGTCCCTCTCGTGGTTCAGCACTTGCCAAACATACTCCACTGTGTTTGGATCCCCATCGAATAAACCCGTTGTCACAACATCAACGAAGGCAGAAATCGCTGCCCTCCCGGATCTCCGATGCAAGGACTTGCCACAAGGGGAAAAGGCAAACGCCCAGCACTCTCAAGCTTGGACTCTGTGTGTGCTATCATTCTAAGGCTGTGCTACAAACTTTCTCTAGCATAGCACCTCGATTGATCTTTGAATCGAGGCCTTCGTGTGTGGCTGGGCCCACACTCCCAAAATTGGCACTAGCGGCCAACTTGTACGTGTAGTCCGCAACCCTTCCAGAGAGACACAAAATGATCTATGTGATTGTTTGCATCGCGTTCCACCTTTTCAATTGTCACGGCAAGGGTCGACTTTGCCATCCTCCAATCTAAGCCATTCCCCCAGTCGTCCGCCATAGATTAGGGTGATGGCATCACATTCCTTCGCACCTCTTCAAGGGGCTTGGGAGGCCTTGCACAGTATTTCTCACAGCAGCGATGGGGTTCGAAAGGTCACGGCCCAGAAATCTGTGCCAGGAATGCAACCCCAAACTGGCCAATCGATCTCGAATTAGGTCAGTGAAGCCATGGAGACTTCCACGATCAAGCCCACCAAGACACGTTTTCTGCCACTTCGCTTGTTTGCAGGGACCCCTCCAAGCTTCTGTCCAAACGGCATGGATAGTTTTGCATGGGCGGTCTTGTTTGGCCGCCGCAAAGTCGTGCTCCTCCCCATCGCGAAAACGGCTGTTTCGGTGACTTTGTTGAAAAACGGGTGGGGTTCTGGCGGGAGGACCCTACTACAAAGTGCTGCCAAATCCTCAATACTCAACGGATTGACCTGAAATTTCGACCGTATATTCCCAAAACATAGGCATACCATTGGAAGAAATTTCAATAAAAATGAAATAACTCTGATGGAGGTGTAGGGCGGCAAATTCATAGAGGACAATTAATCTTGGACGGAGGAAGTATGACTAAGAATGCAGGACATATAGCTCGTGTCCTCAAAACAATTGTAGTGGCAAAGGCAACAACAACAACAACCTTGGGCCCAGCAAAAACATTTTTAAACATCATGCTTTATGAGTGGACAACAGGGGTAAACCCAACATTTCTATAAAAACAAAGTTTCATAGTGGATAGGTTTAAAAAGCTTGCAATATTGATGTTGATATGCAAGGAGGTCATCGTCGCTATGAGGAGCGCGAGTTTGAGCCCATTGAGGCCATTCATGACCCCATGGAAGGATAGCACAATAGCAGTCAGTCACAACTAGATGACTCAAGTGTGGAAGTGTTCAAGAGAGCTGGATGGTGCACTTGGTGTTTCTAGCCGTACTACCACAAACACCTCACCAACGGAAGCTACCCGGGGAATGGCAAATTGTTGTTATGGCCCCATCAGCAGCCGCTGGTTTTTGGAGTTGTTGGGGTCGCCTTGCCCTGCAGCATGGTTGTTGGAGGTCAGCTGGCTTCTCCACCTCAGACAGTGGGTGTGTCCGGGGCAGTCGTTTCCGTTGTCCCGCAGTGGGCCCAATGCTCGACGGGGATTGATCCCTAGGGCCTGCTGTCAGTGAGAGGTGGTGGTATAGCGTGGTGGTGGTTCGCTGGCTCATGGGAGGCTAGAGAGTGGGCCATGAATGCGGTTACAAGATTCATAGTATGCGTGCGCACATATCACGTGTGCAATACCTGATCGTGGGTCCATCACAATCACATCAAGACAAGACAACACAGTGCACGTCTAGGCACATTGACACCATCCACCGTTCACCCATGATCGAACAATTGTCCTCTAATTCCAAGCATCTAACACCCGACCCCCTGGCCTTAAGTACTATAACTTTAAGAGGCCATATTGTTGCCATTTATTAATAGAATCGGGCATTTCAAAGTGCGTTAGAACCAAGAAATTATAAATAACCCTTAAAAGGTACATTTTCTAAATTACATATTTTGGACTCCAAAATATATCAACAACTCTTTAACCCCAAGTAAGCACACCACAATTGTCTCTAATTAAGGTAAGTCCGCATAGTGGATGGAAGATACACAACCTGCTAACACTGTATATACCCTTTACTCAAAAGTGTGAAAATGGAATATCAAAAATTTATTGATAATTGTTGAACATCCAGTTGACAACCATTGAACTATTGCTGAGTAACATGCATTTGCTCCTATACCCAAAGTGTTCATGTTGGAGCAATCTACAAGGCATGCAAGGGATCAATTTCCCATAGACCAAACAAAAATGCAAACCAGAAAGGCCCATTATATTTGCATAATCATTCAGATTGTATGATCAGTGTGGAGCAATTTAAACATATACAATCTCTGGTATCACAATTGTTTATATTGTATGGGTGTTCAAATCTAAGGGGAGATAATGTCTCCTGTGTAGAGTTCTACCCTATCCGTTTTTGATGCAAAGCCCATCGATAGGTAATTCTGGTTTACTCATGTTGGTCACTTGGCATGCATGCAGTGTCTTGGCCAATCACTGGGTATGCAAGTGGCTGGTGTTGGGTGCGGGCCTCGTAGGCCATGGTGTTTCTTGGGTGCATACTGCGTAGTGGGTGAATAGCTAGGTAGGATTACATGGCAGTTGTCTATTTGTTTGCATACATCTAGGCCTTAATAGTCCCTGTGGGTTCCCTGTGGCCTCTTGACAAATTGCTTGAGGGGTATCCCTTTGGTCTGTTTGCAATTTGTTGACCGAGGCCATACCAGCCTAGAGTTTTGGGCCTCACAGGGTACCAACTTGGTAGTATTTACGTAGTATTTCATGTGGCATGGCAACCATCTATTTATATAAATTGTCTCCATTTATAGGTATCTTGAACAATATCTAGAAGGTTTGGAAAGAATCAATACTAACACAGGAGTGACATAATAGCTTAGGGATCATTTGGTTGAGCAGGAAGGATCTTAAGAAGTTTTGGAAGGTTGTGGAATAGCTGACCGGATTGTAAATAGAAAAGGGGCTATCGCCAAAGTGTTCCAGCAATTCAGCACCCCCCTGCGCCTCATGGTGACTGATGGTGGATGAGCAATAAGACATCGTAAAGTTGGACTTGAGTATAACAATGGTTGGTGACCGTCAATTTTGCATGCTCATATCAAGTGTTTAGACTTGATTGACTGTGTGTGGATCCACACACATTCCTTTCGGAAGGAATCATTGCATGCGACTGGGACTTGAAGCCATCGGGCGAAGCTTCACTCTTCTCTGGAAAGGGGATTCTTGTGTAAGGCTGGTTCATGAGGAAAATTGTTGCATTGCATTGTGTGCAAACGAGTGGCATCAACTCAGGTGAGTTGTGCATGTATTGTGATGCGATTGGAAGACCAAGGCCTGGTCAAGCAAATTTGCTCAATGGTAGAATCATGCTCCAAGAAACTCCATGTGAATTGGTTTGCATGTGTTGCATGCGTTCATCCCATGTGAAAAACCTTTAAAAATATAACTGGAAACGTGGCCAAGAGTTCAGCCTTCATTGTGTGCCGTCGAGCTAGTATCATATCCCACAAAACCATTCTTTATGCCTCTGGAACCCACCCGCCTTCACCAATAGGTGATGTAGGCTGAATTGGGTTGCAAAAGGGGACACAACTACAGAGGAGCGTTAGAGACGCTCAGAGTACAAAAAGTAGCATCATGCCAAGTTGAGCAGTAGCAAGTGCACTGGCATAACCTCATACGTGTAATGAGCGTTGACCTCAAAGGGTGCGGTCCCAAAATAATAGACCATAATATATAAGCCCCTCTTTGCAAGTGTGCTAAGATTATGTGTCCATCAGCGTTGGTCAAAGCAAATACAAAATCAAAAAGGGGAGATCGAAATAGTCATCCATTGACCAAGGCACAGGTGGCGCTACTTTATAGGAGTTGTTAGGAAGCCATAGAAAAGCGGTCAATGCCTTGAGTGGCATTGTAGAAAGTCAGACCGTGGATCCTCAGCACAAATGAGCAGCCACATGAGGGCCCTTGAACAAAACTAGAAATGCAATTTAGACAATAGGGTCACAAATTGGGAGATTGTGGAACAATAGAGATGAGATTATCCTACAATTAGTCGAACTAGAATAGATGGTATGCCAGATAAGATGACTAATAGTTAATTAAGACACCTAGTCATAACGAATATGAGAGTTCGAAACAAACGTATATTTGGTTAAGCGTGCATGACTAAAAGAAGTGGAAACAATGTTTGCTATCATGGGAGGTCGTGTAACTTTATATGATTACAATTTATGGCTTATTTTGGGAAAAGACCCAAAAGTTCATGGGGAAGTTAGGGAAGCTTTGTAGATCTTCCGTGCACAAGTTTAGATTCAAAGCAACATTGGCAACAAGCTCTTCAATCACAAGTTTTTGTCCAATTCATAGAATGGATGGCAATTGAAACAACTCACCTTGCCCAAGGACTTGTGCATGCTAATTTCTTCTAAATATCCAAGTCCTCTATGCCCATTCCATTGCCTTCGATTTTTGCTTGATGTTCCCTCGACTGTTTAGGTTGCAAATAAATAGGGCCAATCTAGCATAATAACTGGCAACCAATTTTTCCACGTATTGTCACAAATTTGGCGCCCTGTCAGGCTCAGAATGTGGACCCAAGGGTGGCTATGACAGGGTGGGGAGCAATGTTGAGGATCAGGTCATCAACAAGAAGAGGCATTGAACTTTATCAATGGCCTTTAAGCTATGAATGAAGCAGCAAAAATATGCATGCAACTATGGGCATGCATTATGTTAGTGCATTGAGCTCAGACTTCAATTGCAATTCGACGAAATGATGCCCAAACTCGTCCGCCAGATGATGAGTCAAGTTGTTGGCGTGCTGCAAGGTTGACTCCTCAATGAAAGCTGCAAGGAAAGCCCTCTGAAATGGCATGTGTTTCAAAGTCAAAATGATGTGAAAATGACTTAAGATGGGCTGCATAGATGTGTGATGCTGAGTCTTTTCTACCCAAACGTTTGGTTGTCTTTATGTGCTTTTCTAGTGGCGCTGGACAGCCAGAACAACGATACAGCCTGCTTGTTTAATGAACATCAGAGGCATGGCATGGACAGAAAGTTCATGGATGTGCTGGTTGAGTGACATCAGGTCGCTCGAAATCGCCATGATGGCAGCAGCATCAAGTGCAACAGTTTTTTATTCGAATTTGATGGGCTAAAGGGAAGAGGGTTGAAGTTGCATTTTTTCTGCAGCCTGGGCAGCGTATCATGTGGGGGTGGTGCTGCCTTGCATAAGGATTATGTGAGCGACTGATGACAGCTTGCAAAGTTGGACACCCATTCGGGGTTAGGACGGGCTGGGAGGGAGTCTGATGTGAACTCCCAAAGTTGATATGACATTTTCAGTATCAAATGGATTTGATGTGGAAACATGTACGAGGTTAAAGCAGGCTTTTTGGGTGGCTGCCATAACTTGCGCGGCGCCACAAGGTCGCACTGCCCGTCTGTGGATGGGATGCAATGGAACAAACAACAATTTGTGAAGTTGCAAGCGTCTTGTTGGTGTTCTCCAAGTGTGTGGCCTTGCACACAGGCCGTGGCGTGTAGCCCAACCAGTTTAAGCTTCAAAGCCAATGTTTTTGGATACCAAACGCTCAGATTTCGGTGTGATGCACCCATAGCATGCTCATCGTTCGAGCGGCATGGGTTTATGAGTGAACTTGTGGGAACCGCTGCGGTTTCTGTCAGCGTTTCCGCCCAGGCATGCCACAGGTCCCGCATTATATGGCCCCACTGTGCGACGCATCCCTAGTCCGACACAGCCGTGTACGACCACGTGGACGGTGAGCTTCACTGGGCCCCAGGGCCACTCCTCGGGAATAAACCGTGTGCTTCTCCAAGGCAGAGGACGCCCCGCTTTCCGCTCCACTAGGGGTGCCCCTTGGCCACCACACCGCCCCCGGTGCCGCGCAGCGTGCCTCAAGGCTCCCCCTGCAGCCTCAGCTCTTTGCTGCCCGATTTCCAACCCTCGATCGCAGCGGATCGCTCCGGGGCCGCGCGTGGCCTGCCGGGAGTGCCGGCGGGTGGCCAGTGACTTCCATCCGTGCGCCAACCAAGATCTCGACCGTGCGGGGCAATCTAAGCTCCCAGCGAATCATCCGACTGGCGGGCGGTGGAATGGATCGCCGGGAGGAGGTGACGCGATCCGGCTTCCTGTTCCCTACCCTCCGGCGCGTGGATTCCTCCACGGACGTTCCGGACACGCCTGGCAGCAACCCCAGCAGTCCGGGCAGCACCGCCAGCCTGAAGGGCTCCGTGGCGGGGGCGGTGTCAAAATTCATGGCGCTGGCGGCCCAGGCGCGCCGCAAGTACGCCCGGCCCAGGCAGGAGGCCGAAGAAAACCCCAGCCACAGGGAGTTGCCGTCTGTTGGCAGCGCGCCGCTGCCGGAGACCGCATCCAAGGGGGGCCTGGAGGCGTCCGCGTCCGGGCGCACCCACACGGGCTTCTGGGATTTCACGTCGAAGACCTGGGTGCCGCACGGCGACGGAATGCTGGCCAGGGAGGCTTCCGCGGGGGCCGAGGCGGGCCACCCGGGGGGGTGGGAGATGCCAGAGGAGCTTGGGGCCGCGACGTGGACGCTGCTGCGCGCCGTGGCGGTCCAGTTTCCCGACTCACCCGGAGAGGCGCAGCGGAGGGGCGTGGAGACGCTGGTGAGGCCCGGATCTCGATCGCGACCGCTCGAGGCGACGCGATCTGGGCGCGGTTCAGGTGGTTCTGGCCGCCGGCGCGCCGATCGGGCCACATTGCCGCCTGCGTCGGGCGTGGCGGGATGGGCTGGGAGCACGGTGCGCTGAGGTTAGGCCCGCTGGAACGGCAGGGGGCAAAGGGGCCCCCGCATGCGGGGTTGTGTTGGCAGCGCGGCTGGAACGGGTTTGTTTTCCGTGAACGGGGGCTCGGGTGGTTAGCGGGTTCTTGGGGGCGGGGGTGGGGTGGGGATGGCGCGCCGTGTGGGCTCCCCGGGCGCGGCTGTCAGCAGAGGTGACCGCGCTGACACGCCGACGCGAACGGAGAAGAAGCGAATCCCCGCTTGCTTCGCTTGCTGGCATCGACAATGGGCAGAATACAATCAGTCATGCAAGCACTTGATTATGGCGATGGTGGTGTTGGATGGATGGAGGCGTGTGGAGCTGAGAGCTGTTAACTCTGCAGGCCCACGTCTCTTCTTCATGAGGGATTATTTTGTGGGCGTCAACAGTGATTCCAAGGGGGAATAATGCCGGGCTCACATTGCGCTGTTCGTCCCAAAAGAAATTTTCAGATACTGGCAAGAAATTGTGTGGATTGTTGGCTTCAGAAGAAAGAGGTTGCTGCAGTGAGGTTTGCGGCTTGGTAATGTTGTTGGATGTTGTGGATGTCCACCGAGTGCACTGAATTGCTTCAGCACATGAACTTTGCTTGGTAAATGGATGGTTCAAGGTGAGCATTGTGTGTTGCCGCAGATCGAGAGTCTATCACAAGCATACCCATGTCCTGTGTGTGCCGAGCATTTTCAAGAGCTCCTCAGGTGTGCCCAGCCCCCCCCCTCCCCTTCCCTCCCCCCAAAAACGCAATTCACCCACAACCACAAAACAGTACTCACCGCCGCCTTGTATTGACTGCAAAATTGCACTTCTTTGCCCCAATCTCAGAACTCCATCCTCCAACGACAGAAAAGGACTGCTTACCAGCCCACAAACAATGTAATTTGACTTGCTCTGCTGGAGTGTAAGGATCTCAACAAACACAGGAACCCAACAATTATCAACTTTGCCTGTCAAATTGCTGTCCAGTGCACTAAGCTCCTGGCTGTCTGATTCAGATGCCTATTGATGCCTGCAAGGACAGCAACTTGCCATATTTTGATAGAAGAATTCAATGTGGTTGCGCTCTCACTGGGCAATAGCTGCTGGCAAGAAACCAGATGTCATTGTCTGCAATTCCTTATTGCATTAAATGGATTGTATGCCTATAAGGGAACAAAATGCCCACACACTTGGTGCCAATAGCACAAGGTGGTCTCCTTTCTGTTAAGAGTACGGTTTTTGCTTGAACCTCAGGGATCACCCCCCTGTGCTTGCATCTGGGCCTCAGTTGAGGGAATGGGTCAGCGACTTTCATGGCATGGTGACCCGTGGCCTTGGCAAGTCAGCATTCAACTGCCACCTGGCCCATTCACGGTGGACGACCCTCAGAAGTGCTATAGACGATGGCAGCTGCACAGCGGGGGAAAGGATGGGCTCATGGAGGCCCCCACCCATTCCAGAGGCTGGGCCATGAAATTCGTGGATCTGGAATTTAGAAATACCAGTGTGCAACATGGAGGCAAGGCACCAAGGAATTGTGGGAGCCTTCCTGACGGAAGGTTCAGAAAGAAGAGAGTGTGCGGGGCAGGACAAAGTATGTGTGCGTGCCCGCTGCATTTGTTTGCATCTTTTATGGCAAGGGCTGTGTGAGCTGTGTTGGACTTCTGAGAGGAAGTGCTTGGTAGCTGTGGCAGTCCCCTGCACAGGCTTTGTACGACCAAAGTTGCAGATCAAGTATGCCAAGCGGCTCCTCGCAATTGGAGTTGTTTTGTGGATGATGTGTTTTGGCAGATGTGACTGAATTATAGAGTCTTGGCTGCTGCTGATGCTGTTGTTAATGCTTTTCAATGGCATCACACATTTTGGATATCAAGATACCCTATTGGAACCACTACATGGTGTTATGAGATGTTTGGCAGTTTCAGCTGTCGGCTGTCATTAGTGATCGTGGCACAATAGCCCATTGTCTCCTATGTTGACATCTCAATGTGGTTGAACTGGTCTACTCTTGTAGCCCTCATTGTTGTTCTCCCTTTGAGAGTGCTGGTTTGTGCTTAAGACAGGCTCCATTTTTTGGGTATTTTGCTCACAATGTGGTAGTTATGTGGTGCACTAAATCCATTGTTGTTTCAAGTCAGCCTTGAAGCAGTTACATGTTGCCTGAAAGGATGTTCGCCACTTGTGTGGTTGGTGTCGTCAGGCCCACAGCAAAGGCAAAGCAAGTAAGCTCTGCACTATGGCACTGCAGCTGGAACATGTCCAGCAGTCTTCGCTTGGAACGATGGCCCCTGTTGGATGCCAGACCATTTGATGAATGGGAAGGATAAGGAATAAACCCCTGATGACCAATGTCCTCCATATGCTTTTAGGGGTTGTATTATCAGTGAAGCTGAAGCACAAGGCTATAAATCTAAAGCTCAAATTCAGTTGATTGTCCAAAGGCTCAGTGTGAGGCGATCCCAACTTGCTCGATTGTGATGCAAAGTACATTCCTGCTCCCCCACAACTGCATTCTCATAGGTTATGCTCACAATTTTCATCTTGCTAGAAGTGTGCTTCTAGAAGTCTTTGACCTAGGCTGTGCATTTTGTTTGGATGACATTGTATTTTCCATCCGGTACTTTGATAACCCACACCTTGTTCCCTCAACACGTGTTGCCTCATGGATCCTGAAGAATTCCATCCACTACAGAAGTCTGATCATCCTTGTAACATTGTCACAACATAGGTATTTGAAGCTCCAGCAGGCAAATAGGGCTGAAGTTGCCTTAATATCAAAGCCACACTTATATATAATCAGTCTGCATTGCTACCTAAAGCTTGCCCAATGTATCTATGTCCCGACCAGTTATCCAAATGCTCATTGAGTTGCGAGCGGCATGTTGCTATAGCTGAATTGGCATTACACATATTGCCCTGGTTGCAGTCCCCTCACGCAGATGTGTGACAATGGGAAGCCGCTGTGGGGCCTTGTACACTCTCCGAGCTATCCCTTGAACAACTCAACCACGACCTATCTGCACAGCACTCAGATGGAGTTGAATGGGGATCTTGAAGCATAGAGTGTATGGTTTGTTGTTCTGAATGGGAGCTACGTTTTGAACTACATGATGTCAAGTGATTCCCGCTTCTAGCATACATCCAACGTGTAGTAGGATCCCAGCAATATATAATATCATCCTAGCCCCACCAAAGTGCCAATGTTGCAAAACATAGCACAAGTCAAATGGGAAAACTGGCATGGGCATTGCATAATGACAATGGGAATACATTGGACAAGAATGGGCCTTTGGCTTTGTCTGTGGGTCTTTGGGAAAGATGGCACTTTGCATCGTCTCCTTTTCCATGGATGTAGGCATACAGGTACACAGTTAGAGTGTTCATGTGGTAGTTTTGAAAGCATACCCAATTGTTATAACTAACGTCTTTGTAGGGCATTGCTTGACTTTTGTGCCAAATGGAGTGACGCCTTTGTTCCACAAAAATGGAATTTGTGGTCCCACAGTGATTGTTCTGTTGTGTTCTGCACCCCCTTGCATGTATAAAACAACCCTTTGGTTGCATAAACACAACATTTACATATACCATGTAGCGTTTGTTGTGGTTGAACTTGACAGTATGATAGATCTAGTACAAATGCTACACCAAATAGCATGTCTTCAGGGCAACATGGGTGGCTTCCAAACGAGGTCCTTAGTGGTGGCAATTTCATACGGATTGTATCATGCAAGCCACAGTAGGGGTCATGTCCCGCTGTGTGCACAACAATTGTTGTTGTCAGTCATACTGGAGGTTGATTCAATCTTACAAGTGGGGAAAACATGTGGAGGGCGCCGCTTCCTCATCCCTCCTTTGAGGCAACCCATGCTGCCTTGTGGCGGTGATTCCACATGTCTTGTTGCACGGCAGATGGAAGTGCAAGCTTCGCTTGATGGCAGCGGCCCATCTTGGTATTGGGATCACTGCCACTGGAAAGGCATCAAGCCTCTTGCAGAGTGACATGGGGTTTTGTGTGATGTGCCACTATGATGTGGATGGAACACAGAGGGGCTGTTATGAAAAATGCTCCAGTATGTGGAACTCATCACTAGTAGAGTTGCACACAATAGTGAGTATAGTGCTGACAGTTATAAGGGATGACGAATATTGGGTAACCAACAAGTATGTCAATATGGAGCCTTGGTACAAGATTGCCAAATGAATGTGTTGATGTGCATTAGCGAGGTTGACACGAGTTTGTGTCAACTACTACACATTAAGGTGTGGCAGTGAATAGTGATGAAGGAGTAAGCGGAAGTGCAAGAGGAGAATAGGTCCAATGAGCAGTGTTTGTAGTCTGAGTTTCTTGGAACACCAATGTAGAACTCTAGTTATGCAAATCCTTGCCATCGAGCCACGATGGGATGGACATTCCATTAAGTGTCACCCAATTGACTGGCGCACGGAAACACTTCGTTGACTATGGCTGAATTCTCCATGCGTGGCTGCAAAATCGGTATTGCACTCAGATAATGCAGTTGACACTCATGCGGCTTAAAATTTGGCAACAACTTTGCAAAATGCTGCCAAACATAGAGAATTGAAACACCAAATAATTTGACTTCTCAACCAGCAACCATCTCCTGGGTCTTGGCAATTAACCATTGTTGCGCCAAAATATCCGTAATCTTTGTTGCCATACTCATTTCGATCGCCAGGCTGCTTAACCCAGCCCGGCACCCATGACATGGCTTCCTCGTAGTGGGCCCGCAGGCTGGAAACTCCCCTGTGCACCTGTTTGTTAAAACGTTCCCAGTAGCAAAGGACCTATCCTGCTGGAGTTTGGGTAGCAAGGGCGCACTTCCACGCCCGTTCTGCCAACTTCTCTTCCCACTGAGACAAGGATTCCGATAACCACATGCATGCATGGTAATCCGCCGATGGAAATTTTCCTTCAAATGCAAACACACTTTTGTCCTCGATGTTGTGATCGCCTCCCATTCCATATCTTGGGAGCGGAGTCCTTGCCTTTGCATGTCATCTCTGATGCGAGTGGAGCGTTGAGGTATTGTGCATTTGAACCACAAGAAACATGACTATTTCACATATCCTTGTGTCAACAGAATTGTATGCATGCAAGGGTGCACTATGCAAATTCGGGTCCACATTGGATGATGATAGCCATACTACCACAAGTAGCCATGGATTCAAATAATAATTCATAATAATTCATCCTTGCTACAGCCATGCAACAATGCAAGTCGAGGATTTCATTTCTTAGGAGCACCCAATCACGCCAATAGGTCACAAAGAATTGACATTCGAAAATGGATCATATCAAAATGTGTCGCATACAACCACTAATCATCAGATTGTCAATCATGAGGTTTGCATGCTTTGATACTGTTGTTGACCACATATATGCAAATGCACATATGAAGATGTGGAGATGTGTAGTATTGGCCACCAAACAATGTGTGTGTGGGGTGTGGGTTTTTAGGATGTCGGGATTTGAGGCTAGGTGTTTGCCAAAAAACGAACAAGGATGAGGCGCCTGCATATCTCTCCATCCTGTGACCTCAAAGAGAGTATTGGAGATTGAATGGTTGTGTTGGAGGCTCTCAAAACGCTCTAGGATGACTTTATTACCACCGGGGAATGTGGGATATTCGATAAGACCTCTATTGTCTAGGTCGGAGGGCCGACCACACGCTCGCATGCTGAGTCAAGAGAGCCATTTTCATGTAAGCCCCAAGCAAGGACCCCGATAGGATCAACAGAATTTGAGGGCTATGGGCGGGTGGGTGCTCAATTACTTGTTGCAAAAGTGTGTCCTCCAGAAAAGACACTAATTTATATTGTTTTGTGACCACTACGTTTTGTTGCTTCTCAATGCAATATCGTGCACTAGCCCATTACTGGATTCTAGCAAGTTTGTTGGTTGGATTTGCAAAATTTATGTCGAATCGTTGGCATTGCGTGATGTGGTGATCGTGGAATGCATTAAAGTAGAATATGAAATATCGTATCTTACCAAGTCAAAGCATCAAAAGCCTTGGGTGACATGCTTTGTTCCCACTCATATTTGTTACTCTCGTATTTGATATTACCATTTGCATACAAGTAAGGTACCATTGTTACTAAGGGGGCCTTCGAGGCAACCCAATCTTTTCTAGGGTGGGTGGGTGGGTGGGGGGCTTAAGGCCCTTAAGTTAAGGGCCTAAGCGTTGTTGGGACAAAAGGGCAGTGAGGGAATGAGGCGCCATAGGAATAAAATAGAAAATGGGAGATAAGGGTAGGCAGAAAGCATACCAATTACATGGGTGTCCAACCGAATACATGTGTCGACTTTCCGAGAATGTTCAAGTCAGAACATCATGCCCATGTTGATATCCAAATCCGTGTCAAAATTCAAATCCCAATGTACCACTTTTGGAGACCACAGAACCCATTTTAGATGTGGAAGTCACAACTTCACCAACTCTGCACGAAAGGAGCAAAGAAAGGATAAGTAAAGGAAAGAGATTGAAATATGGGGAAGGAGGGTGGTGGAGAATATGTTTACAAAATTTTGTGCCAACCTACAATTAGACAACCCAATCCTCGCATTAGTGTCATTTACAATTGATAACACTATGATGGGGAGGCAGTTGGGATGATACTTGACATTGTAAGCAAGCAAAGAAAACAAAACACCCCTTTGGGCATGCATGAAGACCTTGATCCCCTCTTTAGAATGACAATGTAGCCTTCAATTCGTCGATGAGGTGAGATGACTTATCAAGCATGAGAAAGTGGTCGCTCAAGTCAAAGCTGAGGGAAACTAGCTTGGCCCACTGCATCGCCATGGTTGGACCCAAAAGAAAAAAATTGTAGTAGGTGCTGAGCCATCTGTGATGCAAGTCAATGACGTGCATACAAACATTTAGGGGAGCATGGCCACATTATCCACAAAAAGCTCGAGTGAGTTGAATTTGAATTTCACCATTTGTATATACAACCAAATGGCCACCAACATATAAAGTATATTGCCATGAAAACTCGTTGCCACTTGGGGCCAGGATCAAATGGCTCACATGGACCATGTGTCCTCCTCACATTACCACAATAAGGTTGATGACATTCGCCCAACGATTTAACAAGATCTCGTATTGTTGGTAAGAATATCCATTCTCTTTTACCACATTGATTCTCTATTTTCTTACATGCAATTAGTTGTGGCATGTGACGTCAATGCTAGCATGCACCTTGCCATTACCTTGTCAACGCGGTACATGTTGATGCACCAAGAAGAGATTTTCCTCTTGATTCTTAAAAATCATCAGAACATCCTGGGGAATGCAAGCAGCAGGTGCTGGCAGGTGTGTTTCACATTTAATTATTCGATTTGGCTGATTTCATTGTGGTCCAGTGCATATAGATTGGATTGTTACATTGGTTGCTGAAAGCACTGGGCAATGTTATTGCTACTTGTCAAACGGAAGTACTAGGCCATTGCACGCGCAGTTGAAGTGTCATACAATTCTGTTGTTTGTGCCATTGCTGAGGTCTTGGGCAGCTTTTTGCCAATCTACTCATGGGATACCTGTTTAATTGTCAAAAATGCATGCAAGTACATGGAAATGCTCAGCATGAGGTTGAACGCAAATGCCCCTTGCACCCACTCAGCTCTAGATTCCAACATTTGTTTTATATGGATCACCAAAGTACTGACGCTACCTAGACATGGAATTGAGCAATCGGTTTGATAAGGAATGCAATATGGTCACATTTGGCCACAAATGCATTGTGATTAGATGGTTAGTTGCTCGTTTTTCACCACTGCCAACACAACAAATAACAAACAAGAGGTTTGTAGCAATCTCTACCATGGAAATGTAAAAGATGCAACAATAGCAAGCGCACAGAGCATCTTTGCACTTTTAATCTAGCATTGCTTCTAGAATAGCCTGTGGTTGCACACTTTCGAAAATGCATTGAACATGAAGAAACTTTCCTAATGCTACAAATTCAATTCGTTCATCAACATGCTGATCATCGCACATATTCATTGCCACCACCTCAATCCTCAAATCCCCTACAATACAAACAAGCAAAACTATTAACGCCCATTCTGGGTTCATAAGCAGCAACAATAGCGCTATAAATAAACATAAGTTTGACAAAATTGCCTATGCACAAAACATTCCGCATAATTTTTGTTGGTCTCGCGTGCATTGGCACTTTGCAAGTTGTCAATCACGGTATAAATCTTGATGAATGTAATAAACACGTTTTTCAGCTTGCATCTATAGTCTTTCAACATTCTGATTTGTCTTCTTGTTGCCGGCCCACTATGGTAATGGTAGCAAATAGGAGTGGTCTACCTCAAGGTGTTGTGCCCCGATCATCCACAAGGGTGATCCTTGATAGGCACATGTTTTGTGGTGTAGGAAAGGCTAGGGTATGAAAAAAAGTATGTTGCATCAGTGTGTTGTACCAACAAATTAGTAGTGGTTGAGCTCATTGCATTCCCATTGAAATGATATGAGTAGACCCTTGCATTTGCATGTATAAATAGTGACCTTGTGCATCCTTGCTAGAGACACAATTGGGGACTATAGGTAATACATGAGCCTCAGTAAACTACAATACAGCATTGATTACAACATTTTGGGATCCACGCCATGTCTTGTCTTGTGGTCTATTGCTCTTGAATGTATCTATTTAGGAAAGCACAAGTAAGCATGTGTAGTTGCTAGATCAACATAGTGTGTTGCTTTAACCCCTATCAATATAAATTATGTTGATTATATTATATAATCGAAAGTGTTTTCATTATAACTTGTTTCCAATTAAAGACACATCAATGCACATTGTCATGTGCAACTTGCAATATCGTACGTATTCATCCAACAGAAATTAAAACCTCAAGGGGCTGCTTGCTGAGTAGTTGGTATTGGCTTACTTGCAAAAGTTTTTGTTTCACTTTGCAATGCATTGTTGCCACATCTTGGCTCGCTGAGTTTTGGCCAATGAGTTATTGATCCCCCTGATTGTTGATGGGGGTTACCTCATTTTTTGACTTATGAAAGAATACCATTACACAGTCATAACAGCCAATAAGGCCCACAACTTCATCCCACTTGCCAAACCAAGGCCATTGCCCAACTTAGAAGTTGCAATATAAGTATAGACCACAAGTCATTGTGCCGGGTAGTTACTCTTATGTTTGCCATAGATTAAGCAATTTTTGTGTTTGCCCATATGGCAGTTCAAAATTGTTATACCATAACGTTCAGCATTTACCTTCTTCATACTCCCCAATGAATCCTCCGTTTCTTTGCAAGACATGTGGGCAAGAACGCCATCTATAGTAAGAGAATAAACTTTGTCTCCTCATAGAATGCTGGGATGGTTGTAAAACTAAGCGCACCATGCACATTTCCCCTCCATCATTCCCTGCCCATGGTGACCCCAAGTGGATTTGCAGATCCTGATAGTGGGGATGTCCAATATTTTCATCATCCCCTACATCGTGCACACATATTCCCAAGGTTCAATGCCAATGTCAAACACGTTCCCCAAGCCATGCAAGGGGTTGGGGAGCATAAGTGAGCCACACATCTATTATGGACACCACTAATGTTAGCGGATCCCTTCATCCTATAGCCAATAACACGAAATGCAGCATGGCCCAGATGTAAGTCCCATGCAACTCTATCCCAATCCATATTTATTATTGTCGCTCTGATGGTACTCATCCTCAGAACTGATATTCACACCGCTATGTGTGGACACAAAAAATTGTCATATTTGAATTTCAGTTTTGCCAATCAGGGTAATGCTAAAACCCAATGACATATAAGCATTAATTCATAGGTCGCAACTTACATTGATACATAACGTGGCATTTGCTATAAAAATTGTAACCCATTTGAAGTTGGTGCTATTGAGGAAGGACATACATAATAAAGTTCAAATTCCAATGGCAAGCTACATCCTTGACCACTCGCCAATAGTTGGATGGACCTATTCTTGCCACCTCAAGTTGTGCTCATGTGCAAGCTTTGTGCAAGCTCTTGAGCATGTTCAATAAACAGATGATTGTTGAATTTCCCTTAGGGTGATTTTATCTATGGGGTACTGACAAGTAAACTCACCTTATACTCTATCTCCACTGTAGTCGAGCATATTGTTAACATGTTGGCTTGTTGTGAGCGAACCATCCAAGGATTTGGGAATTATTAGGGAGAGTATTGGCAAGGTGTTGATGAGGAGAAATAGGGAATACAAGCAATACAAAAGTACTAATTCCAATACAGGATTAGGTAAAATGAACCACCATATGATGCACCCTCTGTTTTTTGTTGCACTATGTTGCTGGGGAACATACATTTTAGCGCCCACAATTTGTGGCCCACCAATACACCCATTGACTTGTACACTTTCTAACATAACATCTGTCTGTCCAATAAGATGTTTGCACATAAGAAAGTAATGTTTTTCTTCTTAACATGAACTCATTTGTAGAAGCCTCTATTTTGTTTTTGCAATGCACTTGCCCATGTATTGAAAATAGTTGTATGATGAGTCCTAGTGATTTGAACAAATCCCTGCTCATGAAAACTCAATGCAATAGATCACATTAATACTAATGCATTAGTTTATGTAACAAGGGGGTCAAGTTCCAACTGAGTAGATTCATTGCCAAAAACGCATGCAAACGAGCTTTTTAGTGATAATCACATAAAACATTTGCAAATATGTTTGGTGGCCAAGTTAAAAAGTATGCATTGTTTATTTAATACAACAATGAATTGTATTGCAATATGCCACTAGACTTTGGATATTTGAGCTATTGCAAATGATACATAATGCTCAATGTCCAAATATGCAACAGTTCCATTAGTGCCTCACTGAATCGTTATGACATAATGTCTTGCATATGATTGACGTTATAAGATAATATAACAATAGTTATGACCATAGAGGAACCTGCCGCCATTGGCAAGATACAATATGTCCAAGAGGTGTTGAAATTGGAAGGGGATTTGAATATAATGGATCTCATGTGAGATGCTGCGGGTCGTTGTCCATCAGCGATAGCGTGAAATTAATAAAGAAGCATATGCCGTTGTTGGCTTTGGCATATCAAGAAGGCTCTGGCCTAGCATGGACACGCCTGGTAGTCCAACAAATCATCATGGTGGGTTGTGCTTCACGAGTTGTGTATCAATAGTGAGCAAGTAGTCTCTTTAAAGCGAGGCTCAGCATCACCTTGAAATTAAGCAATCTATGGTTTAGTGAGGCTGGGGATATCCAATTGAGCGCCCAATGTCAGCATCACCCTTTTGTTGCAGGCTGCATGGCAACTGCCAAGCCATCTTCAAAACTGCGATATCCACCAGCGTTGGCTTCCTTTGCTTTGGACTCAAGGATCACAATCAATGTGGGGAGGGGGGACGTGGCAATCGCCATCTCTCTTCCTATCGTGATAAGAAGAGGCTGAGGGTGTGCTTGGGTGTGACAGCCTTTAGGGTCGTCGTAATGCCTGGTGGGTTTGCATAGCGGTGGGAAAACTAACGATGTCTTTAGTGTATACTGGTCTCGTTGGTTGGCAAGTATATGGTTTTTTATTGGCGGTGGTTTGGCGTTCAAACATTTATTGGTGGACCGCTGGAGGCATGTTTGCATGGGGCGGTGGGGTCGATTAGATTCAGTGTGATGACCAACACACGTTGTAAAATTCACCCTCAAATCTTCTCACAATGTGAACGGCCGACCATATTTACCAATTACACCAGCTGTATGCAAACCTGGGGTAAATCTTGCGCCAATTCGTTCAGAAATCACAACAGAAATGTGTAATGCATCAAAGATGACTTAAGTTTACATGATTCGGATGCTCACATGCACCCCTCCCGTCCCTTCCAGAGGGGGCTTGGAGCCCAGAATTTCTCTTTGCTTCGGCCCAACTAGTCGCGTTTGATGAGGTCATTTGGAACAGTGATGCTTGTTCAGCTCTTCAATCGGTTTGAAAATCTGCAATTTCAAATCGGCATATAAACACAAAAGTTTAACAGAGAATGTTTCTTTCCGACCTCACCAAACTTTTGTTTATATTCTGATGCCAAACATATAGAAAACTGGTCAAGGAGCGAAATATGGATGGGAACAGTGCATGATTGCACTTGTGTGGATTTGAACGAATTCATGTGTAAAATGCTCTAATAACCTTTGTACGTACAGTTATGTGTATAGCTATATGTAGCATGTTACATATCAGTTATTGAACCATTGCATGAAACCAGTTGCCTCTAATTTTCTTCCCTACTTTGCAATGTAGATCTTGCTCCGATTCGTAGTTGTTGCTCCCCGTTGTCGCTCTTTAGCTAGATCATTATCTCTCCATTGCGTAATGTGATCTTTCTTTTGCATCCAGGGAAGTAGTCTCGCTGATCAAGGCAGATGCGCTGCATGGAACAGACACAGAGACCCTCTTGTGCGAGCAAAAGATCATGGATGTGCAGGACAAGAGTCTGATGTCCTTGCGCGAGACGTACAACCTTGTTCTGATGATCGCCTAACTGGTGATTTCAAGATATCATTCCCCCACCTGATATGGAACAAAATCGATTTTTTCGTCTATTTTCAGGTCTTTTCAGCTCTTGCTACTGTTCAAAGAAGTGAATCTGTTACACTCTAATCCACTGGCTACGAACTTTGTCTCCCAATAGGAAATATATTTGGAAGAGCTGTTACAGGAATGCAGAGATCTATTGCTGCGTAGGGTTTCTTCATATTTGTCACAAGATCCTTCCCGCTTATTGAACTCAAATTGATGTCAGGAAGATTTGTTGCCATCAGGCAGAACATGGACATTGACTAGTGACGCATGCAATGAAATCTCAAAATAACTTTTTGCGTGTTTTATAAGCAGCAAAAAGTATCCCAGGCATTGGGTGGACAATTCAAGAGAATTGGAGGCCGTCAACAATAGATCAGCACACTCCAGCCAATGTGGTGACAATTCTGTCCCCTTTCCACGCAAAGATGTAATGAGCCCAGCGCATCAGCGCACCTGCACAATACTCTGTTCCTAGCTTGAAATGTAAGTGCAGCCAGGTCCTGCGCTGCCATCTGAAGGTGTCCATTCGATGTTCTGATCGGGGTGTTGTACGTCAGGCGACTTTGCAGTGCATACATTTCTGTGCACTGATCTGCAAAGTACTATGGCCCAAACCATCGTTGACATATTTGCACAGCACGGCAGGGTGGTGCCTCGACTCTGCTCCGTACTAAATGGCCTGGTTTGCGACAAAGGGACGTCGGATGTCGAATGTGACCTCATTGTCTGCCTTGCGGTTGGATAGGGGAGAAGCCTGCAGATGGCTATGCTTCCTCCTGTTCCTCCCATCTTACAAGCACACATGATCGGTCATCAGGACACTCAGAACAACAGCAGAAGTGCCTTGTATACATGAAAATAAGTATTATTTGCACGTCCATCAGAAGAACTAACGTATTTTTTTGAAGGGAAATTGACAAAAGGTGGTCCTCTGTGACAAAAGGAGGTCCTCTGTGGGGGTGCATTTGACAAAAGGGGGTCCTCTGACCGCCCCCTATACATTAGGCGCGTTGCCAGACCGGCGCCGTACCAGCAAGCCGGTCCTAATAGGGGCGACCCCGCAGAGGACCCCCTTTTGTCAATTTTCCTCCAAGGGGTGTCGTAGTGGTTAGTGGGGACTTGGCGATGCCATTTAGTCAAATACCCCCAACCCCAACCCCACCTTTGGTGTCTCTTGAAAGCAACACGCCATAGCCGACCACGCCACTCCTTCAAAGCCAGCGCAGTCTTACCAACCAACCAAATGTCCGACCGAGTAGAATCGATCGTTAATAGATCAGAGATCAGACAGGAATCAACAGACTCGGCAAGGCCCCTGTTCACCATGGAACGCCTCGTACTTATATTCAAACTAGTGCATTAGTACATCGTTATTGTCTTTGGTATTGTTCCCAACCTTCCCTTTACAACTCCGGCTAAGAAAAAACTCTTTTCCATCCAATACACATCATAGTGTGCCTGTCATGGAATAGATCACCTTTTGATCCTACCCTATAGCATGGCAGCGGCAAAGCCCAAACACGGCCTAGCCGTGCCCCAATCATGGCCCCGGCACGCTCTGACCCTGGCAACTCATCAACACTTAGTCATTTCCAGACATAGAGGTAGTCTTGGTCGGACAGCTCATCATGGGACACTGTCCACGCCACCAGGGTGGACAAATGTGATATTTTGGTGATGGCAGTCAGTCCTTGTACTTGATAACACCTTGTAAGAAAGGTCCCATGTCCTTCCCAGTTATTCACACATAGTTTAGTCGCACTTGTACCATGGCGTCGGCATGCCCCAACCATGGCCTGGCCACACCCTAACCATGGCGCCAATACGCTTTGATCCTGACAACTCATCATGGGACATTGTCCACACTGCCAGGGTGGACAAACGTGATATTTTGGTGATGGCAGTCAGCCCTTGTACTTGATAACGCCTTGTGAAAAAGGTCCCTTGTCCTTCCCAGTACTTCACACATAGTTTAGTCACACTTGTGCCATGGCGTCGGCACGCCCCAACCATGGCGCCACCACGCCCGAACCATGGCTTTCTGATGGTTAAAGTCTTACAATCTAATCCTAATATATGCAATTTTTATCCTATGGTTTCTCCACTTAAAACTTCTTCCCCTCTATTATGAAATTATCCCTTTTTGGCCTCTTTTTAACCCTTTTTTATTGGGTTTTTAATCAACGGCCGGTGTATAAATGGCCTTGATTTGAGGTGATTTCAACATGTCTCAATTATATGCAAGTGGTCTTCAAAAAAATACATAAATCATTATGAGCAATGACATGATTGCTTCAGTATAGCATGGTTTCTAGGCTCAATGGTCATTTCTCCAGCTAGACGTTGGCAGTGACTTCACTTTACAAAGGCCCTCTTACAAAATCAAAGTGCTACAAGTGTCTCGAATGTACCAAAGCTTGTGTGTTGTAGACTTCACACCAGAATCCACCAAAGGTGGGGTTGGGGTTGGGGGGTATTTAAATGGCATCACCAAGTCCCCACTAACCACTACGACACCCCTTAGAGGAAAATTGACAAAAGGGGGTCCTCCGCGGGGGTGCATTTGACAAAAGGGGGTCTTCTGCGGGGTCGCCCCTATTAGGACCGGTTTGCCGGTACGGCGCCGGTCTGGCGCCGGTCTGGCAACGCGCCCAATGTACAGGGGGCGGTCAGAGGACCCCCTTTTGTCAAATGCACCCCCGCGGAGGACCCCCTTTTGTCACAGAGGACCCCCTTTTGTCAAGATATCTCACAGAGGACCCCCTTTTGTCAATTTCCCTTTTTTGAACTTGGAATGCTATAACAGTGAGAGATATGAACATGGTTGTGCTCCTGTGCTCGTGTTCCAAGCGCATGCGATCATCCAATAGTGCTCAGCTAGACAACAATGCAAATACTTCCTCCATACCATATTAAATGTCTTCTATGACTTTGACACATCACCTTCCCATCATAAATTCTTTCTTTTTCAATGAATTTTTGCCCAAAGCTGTGTCTACTTTTTTGGAGTATACGCCCAAATTTCAAGCCAATCCGTTAAGTATTTGGATCTGGCAGTATTTTATATTGAGGGTCCTCCAGCCAGAAAACCACCCGTTTCTCAAAGATTCCACAAAAAAGAGCTATTTGTGCTGTTTTGAGTAGCACGCTTTCACGGTGACAATACAGAGCTGCCCATGCAAAACTATCAATGGCATTCAGATATAAGATGGCTGTGGTGTCTGCAAGGAAGTGTGGCCATAGGAAACGCGTTCTGAAGGCATTGATCATGAAATTCGTTGCAGCTCACAACTGAAACTCAGTGCTGGCCTGGTGGACTGGAGCTGCCTTCTTGCCCCGAATTTTTGGGACCAAGACTTTTCGCCCTCTGTTGGTGCTGTCAAGACAACAGAGGGTGACTCCAAGTCTCCTTGACAAGATGAAAGAGAAGGTGAAGCGCAGCACCGCATTCAGCAATAGCCGATTGTGGAAATTGTCGTCAACACAAGATTGGCAAAATTGTTTTTTATGTGCAATTTCAGATGGCTAGATACAAAGAGAACGGTTAGGTGGCTAACACTCACTCGGGTTACAGAATCGTTGGACGGCCCACGTTGGCCGTGGTGGGTTGCGTGGGCACCCGCTCCACATTGTCAGCAGTCATCGGCATTCACAAATGCCATGGGTATGCATGGGCTTCCAAGTGGGGCCCCATGTCAGCCAAGTTGTGGGCTGACCAACGCGTCGGGTTGTGGACCTTGCATCGGGTTTGCCACGTGGGATAGCACGACCACCTGTAGGCCCAAATTCGACGGTTGCCGGTGCGTGCAAATACTCTTCATGCCCCTGTCCGCCCGCACCTCAGCCGCGTGGGCTCCTACTCAACGCACTTAACGAGTCGATGGCCCGCCTTCGCATGGGCAGCCCCACGCCTTATACACATGGACACCCACTGGACGCACGCCCACGTGCATGCAGATTGTCCAGGTGGGGCCTGCCCGCACCTTCCCGCCTCATGGAACCCTATTGAGCCCCAACAATGTGACAACGATCTGCCATGCACGTACTCACCCAGGCAACAACGACGTGGGGCGCCCACCCCAACGTCATGCAATGGACCCTTCCATCGCCTGGCTGTATGCGATGGAGTTTGATCTGTGAGCACTAGCATCTATTTGCATTGTATCCCTTGCGAACTTGCCCGTGCTTTCGTTCATGCTGACCGGAGCTGGACTCGTTGGACCCCGTTGACAATTGCCAGGTACAGAACATCCCCTTCGGTGTCCTGCGATCAACAGGCAGGCGTCAAAGGGTACCCAATCCTGCCATGCTTCCCTCGCGCGCTGGTAAAGCTCTTCGTTTTGTCGGGTCCACGCGACTTGGCGAACGTTATGGAGGTGAAGCTTATTATTGGCGCTGATGGCTGCTCCCAATGGCTGAAATCAAATGTGTGGTTGCTTTGCAGAAACAAGTCGTGTGTGGTGGATCAGGAGGCGGTGCAGGAGAACGAGCGGGAGGAGGACGCTCCTCGCGTTGACAACAATCGATGTGTGCACAATAGTGCTGCAAGGAATGGATCCAGGTGAAGCGCTCGGGGCGGCTGACGGTCTCTGGGCTCGGGTAGATGCCAATTGCAATGAGGTTCCCTCCGTTCAGATGCACAACAAGGCCTTCGGACCAAACCACTGCAGTAGGGTGCCGATCACTTGATGCTCCTCAGGGTGCTTGAAAACTTTCTAGGGCCCAGTCAATGACTTTGTTGATTTTGTTGCGGCGGCAAAGATCAGTGGAGCAGCCGGGCAGCCTTCGACATGCTTGTGAAAGGGTGCTCAGCAGCGCACTGTTTGACTGTAACCAAATCCTCAAAGTTTGTTGGATTGCATTGGGGGGCTGCTTACCAAGTGGGAACTCCTCTCTTGCTGTGCTTGGCATGTGCTGGATCTCGGTGTGCTTGACTCCATCCTATGGTTTGTTTCACGTTTCAATCTGCCTGACCTGGCGCCAAGCGCAGCGAAGATCAGCAGGGAAGTTGGGCCCTTGAAATGCTTGTGAACAGGGGGGCTTAGCAATGCACTATTTGGCTGTCACCACGTCTTCAATGTTTGTTGTATTGCATTGGGGCCCTGCTTGCCAAGTGGAAACTTCTCTCTTGCAGTGCTTGGCATGTGCTGGATCTCGGTGTGCTTGACTTCATCCTATGGCTTGTTTCACGTTTCAATCTGCCTGACCTGGTGCCAAGTGCAGCAAAGATCAGCACGGCAGCTGGGCCCTTGAAATGCTTGTAAACAGGGGGGCTCAGCAGCGCACTATTTGGCTGTCACCGAATCTTCAAATTTGTTGGTGAACAGATGTGCAGCTTTGGGGATGACACTTTTGTTTTCCTTGCTGTTGCAGTGGTGGTTGCCGTGCTGGCTTGTGATCAGGACTTTGCATCACTCAAGTTGCGTATCACTTAATGTTGGTTTTAATGGTAATGCAATAGAGCAATTGGTTAACATCTACGTTGATTTCAGTTGGTCACAGTGGTGATATTGCATAAGTCTAGTGCCCATTAGTGTTACTGTTCATGTGTCCCAGGAGCATGAAGGATGTGTGGATGTCCACCAACTGTATTGCCCGCTATCAATGCTGTTGGCTCAGCATGGTGGGGTCTGCATGCTGAAGTGAGATAAAGTAACGACATTAGTGAATCCACATTCAGTGGGAACGAAGCCAGCCAAGGTTCAGCCTTTTTCATTATGAGAAACGTTAAGGTCTCAGAATCTGAAGACCAAAGTATATCCATTCAAAATGACACTGGGCCTGAGCTAGATGGATGTGTGCCTGTTGTTGCATATGGTGACATGACATTAATGCTGGACCAGTGCTGTCTGAATATGATGTTGGATAGCAACTGACCTTATCTCATGTGGTGCCTAGCCATTGTTGTTTGTAGGGTTTCATGCAAAACAAAATTTGGACAGAACTCTGGACATGGGGATTCACCGCAAAATGCATGTCTTATCCTCCAAAGTCTTACCTTTATACTCTATGAACACAACCCAATATTTGGCAATGCGGTTGTTATATAATCTTCCTGAAGATCACAAACTGCCCTGCTTGAACTGCCTTGTAGTTGTTGCCTTGTAGGGCTTGCTGATGCCTTGAGGATAGCCCATTTGTGATGGGTTGTTGGGCAGGGGGTGGAATCAAGATCATCCTGAGAAGGTGGGGAAATTGGACTTGTGTTTGCAAACAACACGTCTGTACCGCAAAGAATTCATTCACAGGGCATTTGTCAAGTGTGATGGTTTGACTGTGGTGGGGTATCTTTCATGCACTTGTGATTTCTGTTCCATGACCAGCCAGTTTCAAGATGGCCACCGCCTTTCTTAATACTTTTGTCTGCCTAGCGTTGGATCTTCTGGGCACAAAGAACAACCACCGGCTTGGCCACACAAGGATCAAGATGTTGCTAGCTGTCAGGCACAATGCATCTTGACTGCTGCGTTGGGAATGCAAGTTCTTTCAGCCTTTTGTTCTTCGTGCTTTGACCTTTACATAAGGTGGCTGAGACACAGGCGCTTTAAAACGCCAACGACTTCTGGCGACTTGGCGCTGCCTGGCGCTGCTTGGCGCGACTTGAGCGGGACTTCGGCAGCTTTGGTGCGTTGACTTGGTCGCTGGCGCATGAACTTTTCAATGTCCTGCCACATCATCATTTTGTTTGGCGCACGAATTTGAATTGCATGGTGCCCCACTGCAGGGATCTTCTCCCCCACAGGACTAGCCCCACGGCCAAGGGGAGCCATCGCGCTGAGCAAGCGGACGAGTGGGGCAGCAACTGAGGTTGCACAGGTGAGGGACAGGGATGGATGTGAAGCGAGACGGACAGGTGGGCGCCTGCCGGCCTCATCTTGCAGTTACCCTTACCCCGTGGATGCACAGCAGCATGCAACGACTCTGGCCGGTTACAACGTACCTACGGTGTTGCTCAACACTGAACGAGCTGCGCTTGTGTATGCAAGGGTGTGCGTGTGCATCTGTTTGTGTGCGCAGGTGTTGAACAGGCATGGCTGAAGGGCAGAGTGCGCATATCCCGAATCAGCGTGGGCAAATGTGAAATTTTTTGCTCCACGATTGTGTGCTGGTGTGCACAAGATCAGGGTATGGGCCGAGCTCATATACAGCCATGCAGAGAATTGGAAGTGGAGCAGAGTGCTGGGATAGGCTTTGGGCATTCCACATGCTCAGTTGGCTTAACGTTTGCATGTCCAAGGCGCTGATACACCAACGCAAGCTCTTGGAAGGGGAAGGGAATTGCATCCGCAGATGGTGACTGGGCTGTTCAGCGGATGGTGGATGGGGTGTGGGGTTGGTGTGAGTGGCGTGGTATTGCAGGAGAGACAAACTGTAAACGGTTCTGGTGCTTTTCGAAGCAAGAATACAAGCTGCGAAGCCTGCCTATGCCATGATGGTTACGCGAAGTGGGCGGCTACATAGCAAGCGCCACTGAAAGCCGTCTCATGCCACTGGCTTCATTGCAACACACGGTTCCAAATCGTAAGCGCTACAGACATGCAACCGTTGCACTTGGGAAGGTGTGGACACCATCGGTCTATATGAACACATCAAATGCCCCTCCAATGCGTTTGATCTGCAACGTGGCTCACGTCGCCCACTCCTCCCCCATGCGGTGCCCAGCGCGAAGGCACCCCCATGCTTGGTGTTGCCCCTGCCCTTGCGGTGGGCGCCCCACATCATGGGATGGCGTTCAGCTCCGTTTCAATCGTATGGGGACGATGCCCACGGTTCTGCATACCCATACGTGGGAACACGGTGCCACATCGGGATCCCATCGCATGGCACTGCGTTGCGCCACATGGCCCGCGTTTGCAGTCATTGGCAATCGTTGGACCGCCGATGTAGTGCGACGTGTTGAAACGTGTTACCCACACAGTTCTGTGACCGGAGTGACTGTATCTCTTTCACAAGGGCAGATGAGATGGTGATGGATTGTGGACTGTGCAAAAGAGGTGGCTGCCAGTGGCAATTCATGGATAGTGGGCTGAACTGCATGCGAAGGCCTCGATTCAAAGATCAATCGAAGCAAGTTGTCCTTGCAAAACCACCCAAATACCTTGGAGTGGTGGAGCACACAGAGCCTAGGCTTGAACGTCCTAGATCTTGGCTTATTTCGCTCGTTGCAGGTCCTTGCATCTTGGATCTAGGGCTGTGGCGATTTTCGGCATTGTTGATGTTGTGATGATGGCCTTCTGTCACGATGATCCAAACATTGTTGAGCGTGTTTGACTAGTGCGATTCCTTACAAGGGACGTCACCCTTTGCCATGGCAGTGGCGAAGCCATCTTTAGGTTGCCCGGGTTGGGAATGATGCAGAATTGTGCGGATCTCCAGCGAAAGCAGAATCAGCGGGTATATTTTTCTTTGAGGGTAATTTTGAGGGTGACCTTCAAAGGTAAGATTGACGTTTCTTCTTCGAAAGTTGGTAGATAAGGGTTTTGGGACCCAATCTTTCGGATTTCTATTTTGTTTATTCTCTTGAGGCATTTCTTGTCACGAATGTTGTCTTTCAAGTAGAGGACATTTAATATGGGACTGAGCAAGCAACGTATTAGTATTGCTAATGTTGATTCTCTCATACTTGCTGTCTAAATATTCAGACAGATCACAAATAATCGAACGGTGGGGTTTTGCATGTCCCAAAACTGAAATTAACCTTATAGCCTGGCCCACTCATCATAAAAAAGGTAGTTCAACTGGTACAAATACCACACACATGAGCCTTATTCCAAGCTTGCTTATTTTTTATCATCCAAAGCGAACGAAGAGACCAAATAATGTATCCAAAATGTTTTTTCAACATGTCGTTTACACCTCAACCCATGAAATACCTCAATATATGTCCTCTTTCCAAAATTTAATTTTGCCTTTTTCAAATTGAAATTTGCTTTTTTCACTCAAGCGATATAGAAAAAAATAAGAACGATATCAAATGCAAAATGCAATTTATTACATGTCTAGACTATGGGTTGTTTTGCCAACGCAGGTAGTGCATCGAGTGCTCCATTCCCTCAGATACCTTCACGACAGCTACACAACTTCAAATCAGCAGTACACCTGATTCTAGCAGCCGCAACATAACAGTAAGTTTTGTGGCATATATCTTATGTTCGGGGTAAAGAGGTTGATCATGCAAACTAAGAACAAATATAAGAACTGACACTACAAGGCTAACAAGTTTTGGAAGGTGCAGCAGCTTCCATGTCCAAATGGCTACATGTCATTACTACCCAGTTTTGGAGTATTTAAACAATGTTGTTTTGGAGATAAAAGTGGAGTTGGCTTGTTATTTGCATTTGCACATGTACGCGGATATGGTATGCATGCCTGCACGTGTGTGCTTACACTAGGGTAAGGTGTTAGTGTCATGCATTATCGCAATGCTCGTGATGCCATATAATGACCACCCTTTTCACTGGGTGGATCATTTATCTAATTGGCATACTATGGGTATCTACCATATATGCTATATGCATTGCATGGGATGGCCTGAATATGCCATCATTGTTGAACTTGAAAAACAAAAGAAAGTACAAGAAAACAAAGAAAATACACTCTGAGAATGAGGACATTGTTGCAAACCCAAGGAATGCTACATGAACACTCGTGGAGTGGAAAGGAGGTGGAAAGCTTAGAGACAAGGGCTGGTCATGAAATAGCGCCCTGTGTGCTCAATAGACACGTGTCATCAGCCAGCTCTTGAAACTGATTGGATTCAAAGATAATTCTGGGAGGTGCTAGGCCTCAAGGGTCCAAGCTGTGTGGGTGAATTGGGATGAACCCAGCTAGCACATCGCTGATTTGAGAGACCATTTGGATTGCTTGAACTGACAAGGAAAGGCATATAGTCCAAAGATGGGCTCAGCAACAAACATTTGGAACAAGAATGGAATGGTGTCCGTTTTTATTTCGAATGGCCAAAGAATGGATTGGAACAAATTAGAACAGATTAGGATAGGGACATGGACAAATCTATTCCTGGAATAGGAACATGTCCCTATTCTAATATGTTCTAGTCTGTTCCAATCCATTCTTGGGCCATTCACAAAGAACAGATTTGGAACAGATTTGGATTGGATAGGAACGGGATTGGAACGGGTCTATTTCTACTAGGGAATGGGTCCATTCCTATCCATTTGAGTCCATTTCAGTCCGTTCCTTGGGAGCCCACCATATAGCTAGGAGCCTTTGAGTCACCGTACGACTCAGTCAGGGCATTGGCAATCCAACACACTTTTGGGGAGATCTTTGTGAAGCAGGTCCCAAGCCCAGGAGACACAATTCACATAGAAAGCCCTTTTTCAACAAAGGCAATACACATGCTACCCAATGTATATGCTAAACAAGTAGGCAACATTATTATGAATAACAAATATGAACAAACCTACCCCAAAACAGACCCATATCGCCCCAAACAATTGCAAGTCAGTGTTACTAGACGAAAACATGAGTTGGTCAATCTGTTCATCTCCTAAAGTATCTTTGGGATCTTGGCGGGCATCTGATGCCCGTCAAGATCGCAAATATGGCAGGTTACAGAAAACCGCATTTGGATGCACTACTCATTGCAGGCATACGCAACGATTGTCAGGCTGCCCAGCGACTATAGGCCATCGGGCACTGCTTTGTGCCCAGTAAATTAGTGCATCTTTCTTTCATAGGGCACCCGGCTCACACAAACTCCAACACTCATTTAAAAACTCCTAGAGGTGTCACGTGATCAATCATCATATGCTATCCAATACTCTCCACCCAGTGCACAACCCACAAGCTCACTAGGTTCTGCGGCACAATGTGCCATTAGGCGCTGACATGCCCAGCATCATTGTCCTCCTGCGAACTAATGCCAAATATCTTGTGTCACCTATGCTTCTCCTTCTTCTTCGGTGCAGTCTGTTGTCTAGGCAGGCGTGGTAAGCCTGCTTGCCTTGCTGCCTCTGACCAACCAATGTCCTTGGCGAGCTTGAGGCACAACCCCAACAACTCTGATGACATGTCCTCCATCACGGTATCCACCAACACGAGCTTGTCTTTGATGGGTTTGAAGACCCGTATGTACAAACCCATGGTCGTCCTCCAGCCGTACATTGGACACACACCAAGAAACCCATCGACACTATCATTGTAAGTCCATAGGGGCAGCCTCATGGATCATCTTGTTTAATCCGATTGGGCACACCGTTGCATCTGAGCACTACCGGGGGCTTTAGTACTCCGCTAGCAGCTCGGCTCGCGCTTGCCCTGACTGCAAGAGCACTGAGGCTTGCAACATGGTGCAGAACGCCCCTTGCTCTAAGCTGGACTTTGGTGCGTAGTTGGCCAAGTGGGGCCCAGCGGATTGGCTTGCCATTTCGGCAGCTGTGGTGGATCCACAGGAATGGTGGGAAGCCCACATCGTTGAGTGCTAGGTGAAAATGGATGGCGATTCCTACGTCGCCATCCAAGCCACGGTGTGGTTTCGCAAGTCAAAGGGCGGGCAAGCATGATACAACTCTCGCCATGTTTTGTGCTGCACTGTGAAACAAAAGTTGGAGCCCTGTTTGTGAGGGGACCACGACTCGACTAGTAAACGCAAAGCTCGGCCCACCTGGGCGCGGGATGCAGGGTGCATTCACACAAAAAGGCCCAACAACATGGGATGCATCGGATTGTGCCTGAGGACTGGGGCCATCTCAAACATCTTTGGGAGAGTAAATTGTGCCACGGCGCACCCAAGTGAGAGCCTGCTGAATGCCTTTTCATGCCTTTTCACAGCTGGGTCGGTGTGTTGTGTCGTCTTTGATGCTACCCCTCACCAGTAAGTACCATGGCTGGTCCAACAGCAGTTTTGAGAAGGTAGTTATTTTGGCAGTGCCAATTGGAAAGCTTTCAGGAAGTGGGGCATGGCATCGAGACATTCCAACAACAGGCAGTCACCGAGCTGGCAAAGCACGCCGAAGCCATTGAACTGGGCATCAAACTGACGGATGTGTTGTCCCGGGCTGCCATTCAGCAACTCTGTGTTTAATGGACGAACTGAACTTCTAGGTGATCGCAGCCAGCATGGAAGGAGAGGTGCATCCTGGCGCACAGTTCTTGGCCACGTTCTTCAAGAACAGGACCCACTTCCCTGCAGCTCCCTCTCACGCCATCCACAACTTTGGTTGGCTTGCCGGTGAGGAGCCCCACACCCATGGCAATCTAGCCGGTACCACTGGATGTGAGTTTGCTATGTGCCGTGAAACATGCCAGATGCTGGAAGCGAGGAGCAGCACATTGCATGACGTACACCATCGATTGGTTGGACATAGGAGATACTGACCAGTTGCAGTTTCGGTGACCTTTTTTGTGCACCACGTGCACGTTTTAGACCCCATCCAGTTCGCCGAATTCATTTTTTGCAGTTTCAGAGACCATCGACCTGTGTGCCAAATCACTTTTTGCGCAGCCCACACAAACAGCACTGCAGCCCGGAATAAAGAAACATGGCCTGTGTTCATGAAAGTGTACAACACGGTTTCCTGTGTAAGAAGAGAGAAGCCCTTTTTTGCAAAGGTTAGTTGAAGATGGCGACGTAGTAAACAGATACGAATTCCAACAACCGGGGGTGGCAGACTGCTAATTCCCGTGCAAGATGGCAGTGACGGATACCACCCAAATGTGGGTTCCAAACATTTGGGATTTGTAGAATGTAGTGGAACTTTTGTGCACCATGTTTGCAACTTCAGACCCAACAAATTGCTGGCTGAATCGACATTTGCCAAATGCCTGCGCAAAGGTGGCAACCTTACCGGATGAAAGACCGCCGATCTTGATCACAGTGTCCGACAGGGCTCCCCCACCGTGCAGGATGTGTTTGTACGCGACCCGCATACAAACGGCCGCCCACATGTATGCAGCCCGCATATAGACAGCTTCCCATTTGTATTCAACCCGCGTGCAAGCAGCCGCCCACCTGTGCTCCATTGGTATACAAACAATCTGGACTCAATCTGTTGCCATATCATTCTTGCCAGTTTCCTTGCCCTTCTCTGCGTCTTCAACTGTGAATCCGCTCCTGACCGTGCCAGCGGGCGGGCAGCGTACCGCACAGTGACTACCGCTGCTCAGTGTCGAGCTGTTTTCTGGGAGTGCAATTGAACAAGGCGGTTCCCAAGTGTTCGTTTGCTAACACAGCATGGCACACGAATCCATTGGCACAGCAGCATCGCAAGTTGATGGGGCCCACACACTTGCTGTCCCTGTGCCTGCCACATGCGCGTTTCAAGGCATTGTGCAGTAAGATGAGCTAGGCGCACCGCGGTGCTGCATTCTTAGATAACGCCCGCGTACCACCCCACAGGCAATTGTGCAGTGCAGCGGACCGTGAAAGGCTGGGAGCTATACTGAAAGTGGTTCACAATTTCTGCCTATCAGGGTTAATCGTTCTACTAAATTACTGCCTACACCAAACAAATGCACTGATCTGGGGCAAACCCACCGTTCAAGCATACGCCCCGTCAAATGGGCCTCTAGGGACATGGAGATGTGACAGCTGCAACCACTGCACAAGATCTGCACACGAATAAAGTACAGCCAAACCTGGGTCTTTCAGACATCATGCACACAACCGCGCCCTGCACCCCAGCACTGCAATCACGCCTAGCCACGCTAGATATCAACAAGAGCTGGGCACATGTGAAGCTGCTTGAACTGCCCAAGTGCTGCACCAGCTGCACAACTGTGTCGATCATGTCTCCGCTTTGTGCATTGCGTCGTCCTGGGCATGGCGCTTCTCCACAACCCGCATCATCGCGTCCTCCATTGTCTTCTTTGCCCCCTCCGTGTTCTCCACCCCCGTTCCGGTTCCCTGGCTTCCATATTCCACGAAAATCTTGCCCAGTTCCTTTAGGCCCTCAGCCCTCACCCTGCTGAGGGCCTTCTGCTCTTTGCTGGTGCCGTCGTTCAGCAAGCGTTTGCACACCTTCAAATCACATGGGGCCAGCTCAGGAACTACTTGTGAGTCAGCAGAGTCTTGAAGGGGGAAAAAATTTGGGGCAGCTGCCTATTGAGCCGATTTCCATCCCGGCTCATGGCCAGGCACCAACACTGGCATCGAAACAGATTCCAACAGAGGAAAGTGCAGACGGCCCACAACAACCCCAAGCTGGAATGTGCTGGCTCACAAACCAAGTGTTGTGCAATCTGACACAAGTTAATTTCTTCCTTGTTGGGCAGATGCTCACAAAACTGCTCACACGATGGCCATACATCGTTCCAGATTAAGGTGTTTGAACCCACACTCCATGCCCAGTGAGACGGTCATTTATTCAACAGCTCAAATGCTGAGCACATGTCGCCTCTACATTTGAAGTCATGGCGGGTGCGATACAGCACATCAACGGAAAAGACTTGTTCAGATGCAACCGGAGAAGCTCCCAACTAGCTTTGTTCCATAGCAGCCACAAAACAATGTGTGCTTCACTTCCCTCTGTTCCATGTGCGGCAATAGTTTAGGACAGGCAATCTACGGAGAACCGCACACTGTGTAGACGCACCCTTCTTATGGTGTTCTGAATATCAATGACGTTGGCCGCCCACATCGCCTCGAGCACCACCGGCATCGCATCCTCCTCCATCTGGTGCCTTGCCATCATCTCTTCGTATGCCTTTTGCGGGTCAGTCTGCCCCTCTGGCGCCACAGACTCCTGCTGTTCGCCTGTTGTCTCGGGGGGTGGCCCATCAGGAATGGCGCCATCACTGCCCTCAGCTGGGGTCGCCATTGGGGATGAGGCTTCTTCGCCCTGGTGGCTTTCATCCCACTTTTCAAGACGCTTCTGCGCTTTGTACGCTTTCACACCACTCACAGCTGCCCCGATATATGACCTGAGTGCCACATGGGATGGATTGAAAACTGTTTTTGTTGAATTCAGCTAAAAATTTGGCTCAATGCTATGCCATAATCCTCCTCAGTGGCGATGCAAGGCAGATTTCATTAAACTGGAGTGCCAAACATGCAGAAAATAAGGTTCACATCAACCAAGCATGTCTTCTAGAAACATGGCAGCATACACAAAATACAGCAGTTCTTCAGAGTTGAGTGCCAGATTGGCATCACAATATCCCGAGGATTCACAAGGAAAGGACAGGCTGAAACGAAGCACAGCGCCATTCAGGATGTGCTTCAAGAGCCTGCTGGATAGGGGACCTTTTCTTGCGCTGCTTTGCCCAACTGGCAAAATGCAATGGAACAGGTGGAAACGATGGCGAACACCGTTTGTGCTGGAGCACTTCATTGTCGCTGGAGGTACTGGGATTTCACCCACCAATTACTGGCAGGAACATGAATACTGCAACTTCTTATCCTTATCCAGCAATTGGGGGCAGATGAAGTACCTAATTGTGTCCCCCTTTTGCTTCATCCTGGCAAAGGTGCTCTGGAAGACGTCGCCAAGATAGATGTCTGCCTGGTGCTCATACACCTTCCCGATCGTGTACAGCATGGTGTCACCGAATGACACCTTGGATAGCCTGGTGGCCTCCTCCTTCTGCGCTAGAATGAAGCCTTCCTTGTCCCCTTGGACGTAGCGCTCCAAGATGGCTCTGAGGTTCGTCACCAACTTCTCAACCCGTTCGTATTGGACCCTCTCCATTGACTGTTGCACAGACGAGCTACTCAGGCCCACAGCTGACACAGAGAAGAAGAGGGGACATTGATATGGTGCCAGAGTGCAGCATCACCGATGAGAGAACAGCAGCTGCTGTCACAAGGTACTGAGATCATGAAATCAATAATCTGGTGTCCAATAGGTCTGATGATATAGCCTGCTGTTTGAGGACACTTTACAAGCTATTGAAAAGTGTTGCGAATGCCAAAGGATGCTGCTAGGCCCAAGGAACGCCTTGGCACCCTTCTTTGGACGTGGCGCAGCAGCGCATAGCTCCAGGACAGGATCCAATCTAACACTATGGCCTGTTTGATGAGGGCTATGGCCTGTTTGATGAGGAGCCCAGGACTGTAGGTAGATAACTACTGGAGTAGCATTTCAGTTGCAATGGCTAGGGTGCACAACAGCCACAACACCACTGCACAAACTTACAACTTATACAATTGCTGTTCATATTACTTTTCTTCTCAATACTTAGTACTTCATCAGCACTTGGGGTCAAGTTTGAATGCCCAGGCAGAATATGCTGATGCACAACACTGTGCAAGTGGTGCACAAGTGGAGATGACCCCCTTGTCAAACAAAAAGCTGGGACCACTGTGTGCTCTACAGCATGGAGTTGGTTGATTGTTGAGATGCGATGCACCTACATGGAGACATCCACACATACAAGATCCCTGCAGCATGCTTGTGTGAAACAGCAGAGCAAGATTGTCATCATGAGATCCTTTAGCATCAAAGTTCGTGCCCCTACATGCTACAAGTGTGTGTCAGGACAGGTGGCAGAATGTGACTAACCCTCAACCCTCATCCCTGTTGTCCAGCACCCTGTACATTCCAGAGAACTGAAGCCCCGCAAACCCCAAATTCTTGAACCTTGAACGACAATAGCCCTTCGGCTGACCCACATGAGCACAGTTCAGATTTCTACCAATGCTATGGGGCGTGAGCACAATGGCAGGACACAATCCACTGCCAACAAATGTGCAACTCTCTGTTTCCCGTGCGTGCCATTAGTGCAGCAAGAAACACTAAACTGAACCAAATCAAACAGAAGGCAACACAAAAAGGGACAAAAACAACATTGACCAGCATATTGCAAAGCGGCAAGTTTCCATGATAAAGCTTGTGCAGATTGCATTGAACCAAGCAAAATGCTCCTTTCGATGCCCAGGTTGTTCAAAGTTCAGCTATCCTAAAACTGTGTCTTTAGAGGTGTCACAACCAGCTCGGCAACAGCATGGGAACCTTTGGAACCTGTTGCCTGTTTCAGACAGGGCAATGCTGCTCAATAGCCATATTGCTGCTATTGCCCCCCCAAAATACAGCATTGCATAATAATGCCTCTGCCCAATACAATCGTGTCCTGCCAGTGTTCATCAGTGCAAAAACAAATATGCCCAAACAATTCCAGAGTGAAGCAGGGCAACCAAGTTGTTCCAACAATGGTAATCGAGTTTGCACACCCCGCTTGCCTGAAGTTCAGGGAACCAGGCATATATCCTACCAGGTTAAGTGTACCACAGTTGGAGTAGGGGAGGGCACTAAACAATGGACCAGGGGGATGAGCAACATGCCTGTGCTTGTTGAGCTGCTGTGCGAGTACTGCATGCCACATTGCTGCGGCACAGCACTTGCCTGAAAGGATGGTCCTACCTTATCAAACACGTCCACAGAGATCCTGGCAGTGGCAGCGATATAGAGCTCCCCCACCAAGTACTCAAACTGCTCGCATCCGAACAGCATACCAAAGAACTCGGACCCATCCATGAAGTTGACATTCAGTGAGTCAGCCCCATTCTGGTCATAGTTGGCCCTCAGCACGGGGTCTGCCAGAACTTGGTACGCCTCTCCCAGCTTCTGGAACCTCTCCTTGGCTTGAGGGTCATCGGGGTTCTTGTCTGGGTGCAACTGGCGTGCCAGGAGGTAGTACTGGCGCTTGATCTCCTCCTGGGTGGCGTTGGTTGGCACGTTCAGCATCTCATAGTAGCCTCCCTCAACTTCGCAGTGGGCAAAACAAAGTGAGGGGCACATCATGTCATCCTCTGCAAGTTATCAGAGGGTGCAAGAAACTGAGGGATAGCTGAGGGGCAGGGAAAATCAACAGTTGCCTTGCTGCAAACTGTGAACTTCAACACATCCCATCCTTTCAGCAACAAAGCCAAACACACAGGCTGTCAGTGCAGTGGTTTGGCACTGAATAATGAAGGTGGTGCACATGCTGATACATATAAACTGTTTTCCTTGGTACATTGTTCGGTCAAGGAAGTGATGTGTAGCATGACTTTGCATTCTGCAGAATGTCAGAAACACCAAGTCAACTCAGTGCAGGGGAAGTGTGTGCAATTGACCTGTGAAAATGTCCACTGGCCCTGGAGTGCAGATCAAGGTTGCCGTCTTGTTGCCTAGAGTCTAGAGTTTTGGACAAGCAAGCTGCGTGAGGTGCAGAGTGCTGGGTGGAAGCAATGAGGGCAAGTGAGGATCTGGATGTGCCAAGAACGGCTCGCCAGACAATTCCGAGCTGCAGCTGGCTGGAAGGGGGTGTGCACTAAGGGCCAGGTCGCCCAACTGGCAGCACAAACCCATCCCCAGTCCCCCACATTGCCCCTCGACAATTTTCTCCGGCTCCCCTCCCTTTCCCCACCCACCCAGATCCCAGATCCCGACATCCCTGTCACCCGCCGATCGTTCCGAGTCCCAACGTCTCCGCCCCAAATCCTCCCCAAGCGTGAAGCTTCGGAACCCCTCAACGCCCGCCCCCTCCCACCCACCCACCCACACAGATGCCCCTCCCAATTCCCCGATTTCCTACTTTCCGAATTTCCGATCTCCCCCCTGCATCCCCGCCCGCCCCACCTGGTGGCCCCCGCCCCCCGCCGCCCCCCGCCGGCTGCGCCTGCTCCACCAGTGGCATCGGCGGCTCGTCAACCCACTCCCGCTTCACGTTGTCCCAGTACCGCCCGTTCACCGCCGCCTCGTAGATCGCCTCCGGCGTGTTCACCAGCCCGCGCAGCATCTGGGTCGTGCCCACCACCGCGCCGGTCACGGGCAGGACGACGGCCGTGGCCACGCCGACGGCCAATCCCTTGCCCAGCCCCTTCCAGCCCTCCTGCTGGGAGTAGACCACCGGCGCAGCGACCAGGCTGGCCGTGCCGCCAACCAGCCCCTTGGCGATCGACTTCAGCCCACTGGCGAATCCCGCCCTCGCGTCCCTGGGCCGGCGTAGGGAAAACAGGTCGTTGAAGTCGACCTGCGCGCCGGCGCCTGAATCCCCCGGGGGCTGATCGGCGGGAGGGGTGGATGAATCGCCAGGGGGGGGGCCTGCCGCGCCCGGGGGCTGGCGTGGCCGGCCGTCCATCGCGTGCGTGTGCGCTGGCTGGGATCGGAACGAGTTTCTGAGGGCGGAGATCTCAAGCTGCGGGCTGTGGAGGCCTGTGGTTTGGAGCGGGGAGGGGCGCGTGGAGTGGGCGGGTGGGTGGGGCTGGGGTGGGGGAGGGGCGTGCTTTTGAAGCAGGTCGGCTGTGTGGGGGCGCCGCGGCCTTCACGTGTCGAGCGAAGGTGCGGGGAATATGGAATCCCGTTCAAGGGGGTGAGCCGGTAATTGAAGGTCCACTTCGAAGGGCAAAGCCCTCACGCAGATGCGGTCGTTTGAACACCGAGTCGGTATCGTGAATGTCAGAGCGGAGCGAAAAGGCGCAGATTACCTCGGCTCCCTCACATATATACATCATTACAAGTACACCGTACACAGTTATCGTCCAAACTGTTCTCAAACCGCCCGTCCACCACAGAATCCTGATCCCCGAACTTCCCAATCAATCTGCCAGCGTCAACCACACTACCACTCACTCAGATTTACACCGCATTGCCGTAACTATGCCCCACGCCCCTGGGCAATTCCCATAACATCTATTCCATTAACTGTTCTTCGGAGACGTCACTTGGTCGTCACGAGGATCTTCCTCTTCAGATGATGCAGGCCTCGAATTACCGCTTCAGGGGGATATGTCAGGAGCGCCAGAGTGCTGGCGGATGGTGCTGGGTGCATTCAATTTCCTGCAGGGTTGGTGTGGGCTGGGGCGTTGGGGTGCATGAGGCGGGCGTCACCTTCCGGAACGGGAAGGGAATGTAATGACATGCAGGCGGTAATGAACTCGTTGGTTGAGGCGGGCAGCATTGACATTCTTTTGGGGATAAGGCACCATTGTAAAAACCAGCTATGCACTAAGTCTCGAATCGAAAAACAGTTTGGCTAAAGGTATTATCAGTCAATTGTAGGACATGCTGGAACCGGAGCAGGGGCCTGCATATTGTGGAGTCTTGCAATGAAACCGTTGCAGCTCGCCCCTTGTCGAATTTCTAAAAATGTGTCCAAAGATGGGCTGGGTTTTCAGTTTGGGGATGACATGCTCTGTGTTATGGTATAGGTGTTTGTGTTGCCACATAACGACCGCCATTTCGCAGGGTGGGTAAATTATGGCGAGCAACTGGTCTGAATTTCAAAAGCATGGCTCATGGCAAGGGATTACTTGAGCAACCCACCATTGTGAAAGCCGTTTAGATCATGAGCTTTTATTGTGGACTGCTGGAATTTTTTAACATACTTCCTCCATCCTAAATTAAATCGCACTTATGATCTGCAGCCCTGGAAAAACCCAAAAATCATACCAGAATTTCACCAATATTTGTTGCAATGTTTAAATTTGAGTCTGGTTTGTGTTATGAAATTTCTGAGCCAATTGTCTAAGTATTGAATCCGCAATGTCCTCTTGAACATATGTCACTCAGCCAAGCACTTTAAGTGGCTCCAAAACTGCCCGTTTCAGGCCGTGGACTATGCCACCTTGTAGAGTTCCTAACGCCTGCAGTGACACGACTTGGAGACATACTTCAAGCTGCATGTTGGAGCAGAGGTACAAGAGCAAAGGGCATGCTGCGAATTCGACCGGAAAGGCGTGATCGAGGATCTCGCCTGCCTTTGCCTCCATCGCCATTCCCTCAATTTTGCGCCAGATGTGACAGGTGATATTTTCAACTCTCATTGCAAATAGCTCCCATGTGTACTGGGACTTCCGCAGTTCCCTTGCCATAGGCCGGACGAGTCCATTCCCTTGGGATCGTTGATTGCATTCCGGAACGGCTTGCCAATGATCTTAGTTGTTCACCACGAAGTGGTAATGTATGGGTGAGATCTTCAACCATGCGTTTCCAGGTGTGTTGGCGGTCTGCCCTTCACCTTTGTATCTTTGCTCCTAGATTGCGACCTGCAATCTAAAGCCCGTCTCCAACTCTTGTTACTTTGCACCGGGGGGGCCATCACAAGGTGACATGGTTAAGGGCCTGGAAATAGGCGGTTTTAGCGCCACCTTGAGGAATTGAGGTATATTCGGAGAAGCGGAGTCTATTCAGAATGGTATTGCACAATGATTACTTGGCCGATTGGCTCAAACATTTGGAAGCACAAACTAAACCTAAACTGAAACATTGTAACAAAATTTGGTGAAATTCTGAGATGATTTAGTTTTTTTCCTAGGGCTGCAAATCATGGCCACAATTTAATTTGGGACGGCGGTAGTATTCTGGCTCAATGGATGCAGTTTTGATTACGCCCATGTTTGTTGGGAAAACACTGGCTTCCGTGCAAGAACACGACGCAGTTCAAAAGAAAATACCTTGAACAAGGTGTTTTGTTCACAAGGGATCTCGTGGGGAACTTGTGGATATACTTTTTCCCCACAACTTCACAACATTTTGGTCGGCTTTCTTCTCACTTCTAGTACTCCATACGTCAAACTGATTTCTGATGAATAGAACGCCTGTGGCATGTTCTGTACATCGCTTTACACGAGTGATAAGTTCCCATATGATGTGTGGGCATTTGCGAACGATGAGGATCAAAGGAATACAAATAGGCAGGAGGGTGGCTGTAAGAAGAAAATGCTAGTCGTGTTTCGTTGGCCATCAGCAAAGAAAGTTGTGTGTTCGAACTTGGAGCTGGACTCACGAGTATGCCAAGCCCGAGCTCCTTGTGAGAGTTGCCAGTGGGGCTGCGAGTGGGTGCCATTGGAACGGCGATGAGAGTGAAGTCTGTGCTTCCCACTAGGCGAGTTCTTGCTGGCTGGCTTTGGGTGCATGGTAGCCTGGCCAACATGGTGGTCATACTCCAGTCTGATTGCTCTATATTGACGAGACACGTCAGCTACAGTCCTCGAGTCCTATGGGATCCGATTCTTCCACCCTTCAATACATCAGGATAATGTTACAGATCAACACAAGGATCCAGCCATCAGGTCCACTTGTTGCCCGAGAGAAGCAATGTCAATGATCTCATGGGTGAGACGCAAGGCGCTGGAGCCCCAGCATTTCCAAGCTTCAATTTGCAGCTTCCACGCTTCAACGCCCATTCTGCTGGCAGGCCTCCAATTCGGCAGCTCAACTGTGCCTGCCGATTGCCCTGTTGAGGGCACTCACATTGCCATAAATTTGATAATGCCCTACTTTGGCCTTGCAGCAGCGCTCCCACGCGTCCACAGCCACCAGATACATCATGTGACGCACTGTGCCAGCATATGACCAGGAGTGCTGAGCCATGCAGACTTAGAGAGGTGAGATCGGGCTTTTCTAAAGCAGTAATATGATTTGTGGCTGTCATTGGATGTCCAACTGTGCACGGACCAGCTAATCCTATTAGAAAATAATACCCAGGAGCATCAAATCAAAGTCTGTCAAAAGAGTGGAGTTGAGAAAAATACGAAGGTGGCAGGTGTCCCACGCAACTCTACAACTCTGGCCACTTGGCAGTTGTATGTGCTGGTAGCCCGCAAGGGCACAGTCAGCGCTGCTGGCTCAGGAAACATGTCACCATGAGAGAGGCACCCTCTGGCTGGCGTCGAACTGTGGTGGAGGCATCGCCAAGACATTCTCGATCGTCGTCAGCCTAGCGATCAGAGGGCAACGCTTAGGGTTTGGTGGGCAGAGGCAGTCTGACAAATGGCCAATTGCAACAAAGATGGGCAAGTCACCAGTGTCCTTTGAAACAAGGTGTGCAGATCGCTGCATGGCACTTTTGTTTGTCGCCAATTCAAGCAGAAACAGCCACATACAGAAATGACTTGCTTGCTTTTCAGAGCATCAAGCGGAACTGGTAGCATCCTTGCACGAATGGCAACGAGCCAGCATATACTTTGAAATTATTGGTAATCGCGTAACCAATAGGTACATCAAGCATTGAGCTAAGCAAGTTCTTCTTAAGTCCCTTTCCTTGACAATTTCAGGCGTGCCTTCTTTACCACCCATCCGCCAGCCCCACTTACTCAAGCAGTTCTATAAGTGCCTCCTGGCAGCACAAAGCCCTGAATGCACAACAGTGTATGTGACAAAATGGAAGAAAACTGCTGTCCCACATGGCATATTGCCCAGGGAGGGCGACACATAATCATCAGTACAAATTCAGTCATCGGCAATCATCTGAGTCATGCAAGCGCACAAGAATGCAGGGTACTCACTGTGCCCGCTCTCCAGTTATGCTGTGCGACTTCAGTCGAGACAGCAGCTGCTTCAGTGCCGTTTTGTCGGTTGAAGTCTCATCCTCAAAGGCCCCAGTTCCGCAATATGCTGACAGCTCCACCATGGCCCTACTCATCTCTCCGCAATGGTACAGGAGAATGGCCAAGTCACGCCTGTCATGGGCAAAGGTCTCCAATGGGCTCATGATTGCATTCTCATTCTGTCTAAATCTACTGTGTGGGTTGCAAATATGGAATCAAAAGCACAGAAGGAACTGGGAAAATTTTGGATGTGCATGGAGGGGGCAATCCCTTCACCTGTCGATTGCAGACCAGGAAGAGTGTCAGCAGGAAGACTGGACAGGCAAATAGCATGATGGGGATTGCCAACAAATCCTGGAATATAATAAGGCAGCACAGAAGCTTGCCGAGCCACTTTCGAGAATGGAATGCTATGAAATTGAACATGGGTGGAGCAAGCACTCAGTTCAAGCAAGCATTTTCGTGGCATGACATGCGCATCCAACGGGCTGTAAACTGAACACCAACTTCTCCTGAGACAAGCATCAGAAATGTGCGAAGATAGATCATGTTTCACACCTTTCCTGCTGGTCACCATGGCACAGCATAACTAGTCGTTCTGATGCCGCTAATGCCCTTCTGATGTCACCAGCACCTGGGCTTGTGGATATCCCTCGATCCAGGCGGTGCTTGGCAGCACGGGAGATTATTTCCAGGTGGGCATCTGCGCCTGGATTCAGGGCTGCCGAAAGTGCAGACCTTGGCACAGTCCAAGAGGATTAAGCCACAAACTGGGCAGCACAAATGCACACCATCATCATGTGCATAGTTGGTTAGAAAATGAAGCCATCGCAAAATTTGCTCAGGATTGGAATGACCATCAATTTTCGTTGAGCAGTCATCTCAACTGACAATCGTTGATACAAAACGGGCAGCTTTTTGCACAGAGAAAGCACGTGTGTGGCTTTGTTTATTCTAATAACAAAATGTGTGAAAATTCCTTCAGCACTACTGAAAGTCTGCGACTGTACCATTAAGTGTTGGCCGGTGATGCGGCTGGGAGTGCCTCTACAGGAATGCAATCGCTAGGAATGTTCATGCTGATGTCTGGAGATCCAAGCGATTTGATAGAAAAATATAAAGATGGAGGTTAATTCACTTGTAAGCAAAGAATTACCTTAGACACTGAACGGGCTGATTGCCTTTGCATTCTGGTTGGTCTCCACAAATGGCTCAACAAGGAATGAGGATGAACATGCCATCCAAATGATGTGAAAAATTTGCATGGAAAACTGTTGCAGACAGATACCCAATGTGCAAATACTGTGGACCTAACCATGCACAAGGCTGTTGGGTCGAATCTAGACTGATGGGTCAAGCAGTTTATGTGGCATGGCTCGTTCACCACGGTCCATAGTTTTGCCACTTCGGGATGGCCTGTCTCTTTCCTTGTCTGGTAGACCACCAGAGCTCTCCCACTGTGAGGAGCCACTTTGCAGATATGGATCTGAGGGCATGGAGGGAAAGTGCCCATAACTGCCTTGCTTGGGAATCGTGGTGTTTCTGCGTTTGGGGACGATGTAGTTGAAGCAGCCTAGCATCACGGAAATGAGCACTGTGCTCTTGGATTCCTCAGTGAGACAGTGCTCTCCCTAGTTAGGGGCTGAGATTCCTGCTTGTGGGGACATGACCATGTCTGCCACATTGTGACAGGGAAGCAATGCGCATATAGTTTGTGCTGAATTCTCACGCCCACCGATCAATGCCCTCAACAACATGGCACACACCCTTGGAGCATGCCCCCCACCGATCCCTTGCCTGATGGTCAGTCGCAGGTCACATTGCACAAAACTCACCTGAATCCACCATCAGCGCCCAACGAAGCATCCCAGGCAAATGGCCAGAAAGACCGTTTGAGGTATCTGAGCATCTCCCTCAGGGCATCCGGATTGCAGGTGTTCAGCACAGTTCCATTGTCACGCACTACCAGCTCCCGTGTCAAGCCTGGCATAATCTTAGGCTGCGGGATGTCTGAGAACTCCCTGCAGCAGAAAGGATGCTCAACTCAGCAAGGAAGAATCCAATTCGAGCAGCTGGCGTTCGTGGTGTTGTACAGATTCAGCTCATGTTTTCATGCAACTCAAGTTTGGAGCTGCATGCTTGTTTGCCAGGAATTACCCAGGATCTAAAGTTGCTGTCAGGCAAAGGATTCGTGGCATTGAAACAAATCCTGAGTAATTTAGAGGACGGTTCCTTGAAGATCTCATCAGGAAGTCACAGGCGACCCGCTCTTTTTCCCTTCTGGAAGTTAGGATGTGCCTGGGCCATACAAGAATCTACATTATGGATACAGCCCTTGCTCTTTGTTGTCTGTGCAGCCCTGCCCTTTGCCCTCATGTCGGTGTATGATTTGTCAATGCCACTGTATGCAATCAAGGGGCTATATGTGACTTACCCAGTGTGGTCGAGGGACTAACTGCAGATTCATACAGCTGGGTATAAATGATGCAATGCAGTTCTGCAGCAAGAGCCCAGAGTTCCAAATTGCAAGGCAGGCGAACGCAGTCTCAGTTGTGCTTGCCAGAGCGGGGCCTGCACCATAGACTCCACTGTTTCATCATTGTATTTTGTTCTTCATGACTTGCTGACATTTAGCTCTGCACACTGAACCAAGTTGTTGAGCCATACTGCTCATTGATGCCAATCAGCTGTGGACTGCACTCCAGGCTGGCATGATTCAAAGTGACCTGTGCAATATGGCAACTGTTCAAATGGTTATTCACAACACCATGGCACACACCTTAAGGGGAATATCGGCTTGCGAGGATTTGAACATGGGGTAGATTGCGATAAGGCAGCTTTCAACAAGAGCGTAAGTAGCACTCTGAATTGCATTATCTGGACATGGACATCATTTGAACTTATTGCAAGGGCCAGTGGCATAGCATTCAGTTGTCAATGTCCCTGAAATGAACAACCACAACTTACAGTTCTGTGGGGATTAGGATGGCAGCCAACATAACGTTCTTGAGTGAAGTAACATTTTGAGCCACAATGACCATATACACTACCTCTGTCTCAGAAATCATGTTCGATCTCCAACTTGCACAAACAGCATCCAAATGTGTGAGTCAGAAAAATGACTAATACAATTTTGAAGCGCCATATCATGAGCTATCCGCAGAGCCATGGCGTAGCTGCTTGTGTGTTACGTCAAGAGGAGCTGACATGCGATTTTTGACTTTGAGCAGTATGATGCAAAAGTCATTTTGGGTCCACTTGCCTCATGTCCATGCCAATCACAAAATCTACCACCCCCTCCAATAGTAGTCGACGCATGACATCGTGGTAAAGTATTGCCACAGTGGCTGGAATGCCAACCCTTCTAATCAGCAGTTCATGCAGGTATGCATAGGCAGCATTCTCCCACACACCTGGGTGGGCGACGATCGACCTGACCAGATCAGCATCATGAACATTCCATGTGTGTAACACATTGTGAGCCAGGCATGCGGTCACTAAACATTTTGTCAAATGTGTTGAACATGTGTTACATGACAACTTGAGATGGCTGCCGATGATTGAACCCACAGAGAATCTGCCGTGCACTGGGCATCGTTGTCTTGAGCAGGACATTCAAGAGTTTACCTGGTTGTGGTGGAGGTGTCTCTAAGTGCACCAGGAGCAGCTAGAAAGCAAGCAGGCACCAGGATTGGGTGGCAAGTTTTTGCCCAGGCGGCCTCAATCACAGCCACAGCCAATGGCACCAAGGGGCAAGCAACGTGCAGGAGGGGCAATAGAAATAGCACTCTAGTAATAAGCACCTTTGTGGCGACACAGTCTGCATCTTGACAATTCCATGGTACTGTATGTTCCTGGAAGCTCCGATTGGACTCTTACAATCAAGCTGCCAACACAACTGTTAGCTACCTGTCAATATCATCAGTTATGAGAATCTGCCAAATTGCTAGACAAAAATGAAAGTTCCTTTGTCCGGAATTAATTGTTGTCTATTTGGGAGAAAATTTTGTTACAAAAACGGCCTCAAAAATCACAAAAGGAGTCCAGAATCGAAAAGATTGGGCCCCAAAACCCTCGACTACCAATTTTTGGGAAAATGTTCAGTCTCATTTCCCATGGGACACCTCCAAATTGCCTAAAATTCAGCCGAAAAATGCACATACTGTTTCGGCGGCCGTTGGACGTCTGCGATGTTCTAGATCGTTGCCGTCCCAGGCGTGCCAAAGCAAACTAGTTGTTGTTGTCATGGCAAAGGGCAGAGTCCCTCATGTGGTATAGCTCTTGTCAAACATGCTCAACTGTGTTTGGATCCCCATCGAAGAAGCCCATTGCCACGGTATCAACGATGGCCAAAATCGCTGCCATCCCTGACCTCCGATGCTCGGACTTGCCACAAAAGTGGAAAAGGCCGATGCCCCAGACGCTCAAGCTTGGGCTTTGTGCGGGCTATCACTCTGAGGCTGCGCTGTAGCTTTGCTTTGAAATTGTGCCTCGATTGATCCTTGAATCGAGGCTTTCGTTCGTGGCTAGCCCAACACTCCACAAATCGCCGCCAGTGGCGAAGTTTTACGTGCGGTCTGCAGCCCGTCGCAATTTAGCTAGTCTCTACTTGTGAAAGAGACACAAATGTGTCTTTCTGTTTTTGCCTGAAAGGGCAACATCCACTGGAACTCACCTGTCTGGAATGTTGGACCTCAGAAACGGGGGCACCTTGAAGCGTTGTTCGGCATAGAAAATTTTCTCCATTAGGGGGAGTGTGATGTCCACAGGCACAGGTGTCGATCCATGCTGCCCTTTCAGCCTTGCCCCCACATCGCTGGCCAGCCTTTCTATCCGTGCCAGGAAACTCTGGATGGGAAATGGAACCGATGACAGCGACACTGAAACAGGCACACAGAACATCAGGCCTAGCAGCTATACGAATGTTCAGGTTGGGTGGCTGCTTGCAAGAAAGGGCAAGTGATTCCATGATTTGGCCTAAGGTTGCACTGAGCTGGCAAGTTCACTGCTAAAGAAAGAACAAGAGGTTTGATTTCGTTCCCATAGATCCTACGCCCTGTACATGATCAGCACCTTTCCCCTCCTTACCTCCCCTTACGTTAGCACCTTATGCCACCAACCAGGAAAAACATTTTGAATTGTTGCTGGGCACATCATGTGGCGATTTGTCACTACTTCAAACATTTTGCGAGATACAATAGGATGCTCAACTTCAACGTCTTGCCATCCAACAAGTGTCACCACACAAGCCCAAACTAAATTAGCAGCCTTTCTTGTCTTCAAACTCGTGCAATTTCCTTTACCTATCTTCTACCCTTCCTGTCCAAATTTGCTTGAGCTGACATAAACAGGATTGGTCCCATTCATGGATAACATTCAAGTTTGAAGACATGGTTGGAGATTTGCATCCACATGGTGTACAGTGCGCATCACCACTGAACTTGCATGTAATCTGATCAACCGTATTGATACTCGAACTGAAATTGATGCAGAAAAATGGGGAAATTCTCTTGAATAATCCTCACACATATACATGAAGCACAACAGACAAGCACAAACTATCCAGACCTATTGCATCGTCCTCTGCAGCGATCTGTAGTGCCGCAAGGGCCACATCCATGCGTGCCTCCCCAAGGGCAAGGTTTCTTGCCAGCTCCACACGCACATTGTGTGCCATCTCTCGTGAGAAATCTATCCTGTTGGGTAAAGCAGCCATGTGTTTGAAGTTGCAACAACAAATGAGGTTGTGTCACTGGGAGACTGCACAACATCTGTCATAGCACGAAAAACAGCCTCAGGCACACGTGTGGTCAGGGCAACATGCCCTTCATAAGACCTGCTTTTTCTCTTCGCAAGCAAAAAATCTTACCCAGTCTCCCACCCATGCTGTTGCGGTTGGCAAATCACACACATGCGGCCTCAAGACAATGATGGCATAAACGGTTGGATGGCGCGCTCAAGGATCAAGCAGAGTGGTGGTCCCACAATAGGCGCAAATGTGGCGGCAAGGTACACACGACCCCTTTCCCAATGAATCAACAGCTGCATCAATAAAAGAAAGATCAAGATCCTCTTCTTTCTCTTGAGCTCAACAAAAGATCCACGACAGGAAGCAGCCACGGGATTACTGTTGCTGACGGCCTTATGACCCCGGTGATCCCCCCCAGGCGCGCCACAACAACCCGATGTTAGTCTCTGGGTGCGTGAACACCTCCTTGCACTCCGAGAGAGCTCTGCATCGCCTTCCTGTGCGAGAAAAACCTTCAGGCAGCCCCGCAGCAGCGCGCCCCTCAGTGCGAGTACATCACTCCTGGTCCCAATTATTCAGACCCCATCTCCCAACTACCCCCCCGCACCCCACCCACCCCACCCACCCCACCCACCCGCACCACCACCTTTAGTTCGGCACCATTCCTTGCCTGCGGTATCGTGGGTCGTCCTCCACACAGCCGCCGCCGCTCGCCGTGCATCTTAGGTCCACCGGGGCCGCGCACCGTCGGCTGCCCATCCCGCGGCAGTCGGGAGCCAATCGTGAGCCGGGCACTCCCAAGACCCAGCCTCCCATTGCGCCCCCCTCCTCCCTCACCCAAAGAGGCCTTGGCGCTCAGTAGCTCGGGCGCCCCGAGCGGCGCCGGCTTGGGCGACAACTGCCACGGGGTGGGCGCAAGGGGTCCCTGTTCAGCAAGGGTGTTCCGACACGTGGCGTGACTTGGTGCAAGCAGTCACCGATTTGGTGCAGCCAGTAATTTTATGCCCTGTGTGCCCAGGGGGCGACGGGTCGTCAGTTGCCGATGGGGCATCACACAGTCAGCAGTCTTAATGTGAAACAATGGTCTCTTCTGTGCCCAGAGCACCCTCGGCCCCATGCCAAGCTGATGAAGCAATGGTCCGAGCCGAATGCAGGGACAACGATTTCAGCGTTGTTGAACTCGCTGTTAGTCATTGCGCCTCGTCAGCACAATGACGGGCTCGTGGCTGACATATGGCAGCCGACTGGGACCAACTCAGACTTGGCCGGTCAGGAGAACATGGACAGCCGCTCAGCGTTGCAGAAAAGCGAGAAGGCAGGTTGAGAGATTGTACACGTTGATGAATAGTATAAAGAGTATACAGCCAGACCATTTGCGAACACGAAAGAAAAAACTTGGGCTTATGAGGAAAGGAATAGTTGGAACCATATGGGAATTGGTTTTAAGCTCCAAAACACCGGTCTGGGCCCCAGAAACCATATTAGGAAGGTTGTGAGGCAGTAGTACTTCTTCTTTCGATTTACAATCGAAAGTGCAGTACATTCACTGGGCTGAACGCCCCGAAAGCCTTGGGGAAACGCCGCCAAAATTTTCATAGAATGCAGCCAATACGGCTGCACGGCAACGCAGCGGGAATGGCATGATCTAACAATTCTAGTACTCAAGGGAAAATGATGCAGAAATATTCAAATTGGAGCTGCAGAATTAGGCACTTAAAGAAAAATGGAAGTCATGGGTGTTTAGGGGAAGTGCTGCCCGATTCATGACAGGAACATGCTTACAAAAGTGTATGAGCGCAATATTATACAGGGCAGGAACATCAGTCATGGAAAGAAACTGAAAAGGGAGAGGAAGGCTGACAGAATGCTGCATATTTCTCGATGAAATTAGCAGCCTTGAGAATGGTTGATTGTTGCATCAGTATGGGGCAATCTTCAGCTTGAAAGAAAGCGTTCTGGACTTGTTGAATATAGGATATTGCATGCTGGGCATTACATGATAATGACAATTACCATTGATGGATGGATGGCGTGCTGTTGACATCGTTGTCATGGGCTAGGGGTGTGCCCCTAGCAGTACTCATTTAGAAATGACCTATGAGAATTTGGTGAACGTTCCTGGGTATTTGAAAGGCCAGTATGACGTATTGGTGCATCGCGACGAATCCCAAATGCAAACAAAGACTACTGGCAGGCAATTTGAAGCATGCCTTACACAAGACATTACCGTGGCAGTGTGTCACGTCTGTCATGGACCTGATAACTCGCCATGTCGCACGGAGCGCTCTGAGTGGGCACCTTGGAGCCCTACCACGCGCTGCTAGTTTGTGCGATGCTCAGCGAGTCCACCTTGCCTGCCGTGGGAGCGCGCAAATGGGCAGAACTCTGTCCCCTGGGCAGCGCCTCATGTCGTGCCCGGTTTAAGGGGGAGCTATGGACCAGGGCCAGGACAACATGGCGTTGGACCTGGTCGCAAGCAAGAACAGGCCGTCAGCGACCTTGCTGATGGCGTGGTCGCTGCGGCGAGATGGTAGATCGGTCGGACGCAGCGAGCGCAACGGAGACAACGGGGCCTACAGAGGATGATGTGGGTGAAGACACAGAATACCTCAGCATAGGCAGAGGAAGCGATGCAGCAAAAGTCATGGAAGAAGAATGTATGTTCGTACACAAGCCTCGAAAGTCCAACAACAGAAAGGAAGTAGCAGGACCTTCTCAAAGTAAGGTGCCATTCGCAAAAATTGACTGAAAGGGTTAGCAATCCGTGCTCTGTTTTTGGGAAAAGCCAGCAAAGCACCACCAGAATCACCTGGGGTGTGAATTTGATAGTGGCTAAACTGGTATAAGTTCAGGACATACCAGAGTTGGGACACGCTTGGCAGTTGGTGTTGTTATACATGTTAAAATATGCGTGTGTAAACTGGAAGAGACATTGGATCATTGTGAAACTACTGAACATTGAGGTACTGAACGACGATCGATGTTATCCACGACCTGTGCGGTCCTTGGGGGAGCCGCTGTCTGATTGCGTGTTGGTGGCAATTGTGAACGTCAACTGACATGGGATTTAGATTGACAAGGACTGAGATGCATCGGTGGAAACATTTCGGCTTTATTGATCAGCCCCATTTCCTTACCAACACTAAATTGAGGTGCCTCGCTTCGGCAGCAACTTATTGAGGAAGTGAGCTGGGAGCCATGGAATACTATAATAGTTCTATGGCTTCGTTTACAAAGATCAATGGTAGAAATGAAATTATCTATCTTGTTAATGGGTTTCTGCCAAGGGAGACGACGGGTGGGCTGCGCCGGTGATTCAAAGGTTTGGTCAGCCCCTGCGCCTTGGGATTTTCTGGCCACCCCTAGTACTGTGAGTCAGTCAAAGTACGAAAATACGAGGTCCCGCTAATTTGGTTGAGCTTTGGCGCCCTCGGGGTTGGGCGGGCTTTGTTGGAGTGGGGGCGGCTATTTAGGCCCCCCCCGTCCCCCTCCTTATCTTGTTTCGCTCCCGGCCCTCCCGCCCTGGGAGCGGTGTTCGGTTCGTTGTGGAATGGAGTGGGAGTGAAGGAAGTGAAGTACGGGATTAGGGAGCTTACTCATGGGGTGAGTCACTCGTTGAGAAGCGTTAAGTACTAGCAAGGCGAAGGGCAAACTGTGAGTATGGGGACCTCGGGTACAATACGTTGGTTTGTGGTGCGGTTGCGAGTATTTGTCATGAGAGAGTACATAACCGGGGTGGCTCAGGAGACCGGCGAGGCAGAAATAATGAGTCGGAGGCATACATATCGCCTCAAATATTGCGATTTTCATGAAAGGATCGGATACTCGCATTAATGAGGTAGCAACATCCGATCACCAGCCCTAAAGGGCAGCTGCGCATGGAGGCTACCTTAACGGCGTGAAGACTGGAGCATTAATACGTTGTCCGAAGGGCCACACACGGCATGCAAGTACTGACCCTATCTTTCTGCTGGTTCATCCCAATCTTTTGCCATGAACGTACCTTTGAGTCTATACTCCACTCCAGGCTGCTCAGGGCCTACTGTTTAGCAAAACGCGGCACCTGTCTTTTTAAAATGATTGAGCGAGGAATGAGCTACCAGTTCAGAAGTCGGCATTCAACCTGACTTGCTGAAAGTTTTCTGCCCCACAATCCGTTCACAGCCAACTCACTCGTTGGATTAACTGCGTTCCTGTTGTCTTGCTTTCCATGGCAATCTGCTCATCACGTTTTCCTTGGAATGCTGTGTCCTTTGCAGGGACTTTGAGCTTCCAGCTTGCACGATTACCGCGCAGACTTGCCTGATCGATTTCTGTTGGCAAGCTCGCGGAGCGAGTGGTGGCTTCCTTATCTCTCATCTTTCTGCTGATGATTGGTAATTCATTCAGCGGTTAACAAATTCCCCAAGGGTAAATTTGTTGAAGTGTACGCATACAAGTTTGGAGACCGTGCGGGCGCGCACACGCGGCCATTTGTTTACCTGCTCCAGCTGAGCGATGGTGCGTCGGATTGCAGACCGGTAATGTGTTGTGATGTGCACGAGGTTTCTGGAGGTGCTTGCAAGTTGAGGGATTCTTGCCCTTGCAATATCCTACAAAATACTGTCAATGTGGTAACGCGATATCACTGGCACACTGTGGCAACTGCGCAGCTCAAGCAGATGCAGGATAGTCGCGTGGCACAACCGGTCTGCAACATTCAAGGCTGCAACGTGTACCGTGGTGATGGTATTGCCATCAGACACGCGAGATGGGCTGTTCATCATGTATCATGCTCTGGACAATTCAAAATCAATTGTCGCACACGCTTCGTCTTGTTGGATATTTCGGAGGCGCCAAAGCAGACAATATGCTGCCGGTACAAGGTACGCGTCTTTGGAAGGCGGCGGGCAGCCGTGCCCAGCCAGATTCGCCAGCCGTTTTCACTGCTGCAGTGAAAAACACAGTGCTGGAAGTAAATGATACAAGGATTAGTATTCTACTGTGCTCGGTGCCACTCCTATTCCTGAACAGGCACATGCAGTTGGCGCGTGGAGCAACATCTGGTGTGCACAAGGAATCAGCCAGGGCCCCGCCACACAAGGCTCGCCGTTAAAACGTGGAAAACAGAGCCATCTTTGCGGCGCCGAGGTGCTTCCTCACATTCCCGCAATGTAGCCCATTTGGAGTCACACCCAACACTGAACCCAGGAAATCTCGAAACTCTCGCAATGAACTGTAATATAATATTATCCGTTTATTTTACATTTCTGCCACAGTATTGCGCTGCGAAGCTCGCAGCCACGGCCCCGTATCATCCATATTCATAGTTGAGCTGTTTTCGAAACTGGCGTGGCGTTCGTAGTTAGAGTCCCACGTCTGGGAGCAATGATGAGACCTACTCGCCGGTGAGTATGCACTGTCGGGCGAAGCTTAAATCATACCGCACTGCACAACCGAATAAGCGCTCGCCATCAGTAATGGATTTGTTCTCAGGAGGCCTGGCGCGCCGTGCTGCCTCATCAAGATGGCCATTCGCACGATAACTCGGGCCACCCGGCACCTCAGCTTTCTTCTGCATGTTCTCAGACACTGTCGAGCCGGCATTCCAATACTGTTGCACCGGCAGGCAAACGCGCCCCCTTGGGCCCAAAGTCGTGATTTTTAACATAAAATTGAATATCTTATTTTCTTTGATAAACTATCCACCACCCGAGCCCAGCAGTGCCCCTCTCCAATAACTTCAACACGACCGTGGGGATGCCGACGCGGGCAACTCCTTCCCGGAATCATCGACGCAATATATGTTGATGGAGACCCTACGATGTAGTCAAAGGCACTAAACTACTGGCGACGGCTTCCCCAACCTTAGGCCAGGCACGTTCCGTCAACTGGGGGCTTGCCGTTGGAGCAGGCCAGGCAGATGGGTGGCTGCTGGTCGAACACGCCATCCTCGCACACCTCGCACCCAGGAATGACTGCGGAGCACTGGACGCACAGGAACGGCCAGAAGAGGTCGCGGCGGCTGCGGTAGTAGCCTGGCTTGCACTGGTTGCAGCCCTCGTGGTCCACGCAGCTGCCCGGCTCGCAGTACTTGTCACACTGCATGCAGGTCCTGTCGTGCTCCTTCTGGAATTCCCCTGCCACAGCCAAACAAGCACGGATTTGATGACATGTAACGACCGTGTTCACGCACGATAGAACACGCTTGCGATCCCCGCATATGAAGAAGTGAGTGGGGGGGAATGCAGATCATGATCGACTAAAATGGCTAACGGATTGCGTCCAAGCAATCTGGAGGCGAAAGAAGGCGGCCCCACTTCGCAAGTCCGGCAAGCCAAGGATCGACGAAGACAGCAGACGCTACTGCTGTCGACCGCAAGCTCGCCTTTTCCGTTTGGGCAATCCGGAATCACTCGGGCTCAGCTGCGACCATTCTCACTTCTATCTTCTATTCTGTCTTCTGACATCCGACATCTGACTTCAGACTTCCGACATGGTTCCTGACGACAAGACTCTGTGCCAAATTCGCGCGCCACCCACCCTTGGGGCATGCGCCGGGCGCCAGCACGATATCGTCGCCTGTGGCCTCGGGCTCCTTGGGGTACGTCGCCGGCGGCGTGGGGTACTCCTTCTCCAGCGACTCCCCGCCGACGTTCCCGCCGGCCGCCACACACGTCCTGTCGGTGGCCAGCTCGTAGCCCGGCGCGCACACCTCGCAGAACGTGGCCCAGGCGGTGAACGAATTGTCGATGCACTTGACGCAGTTGGGCAGGTCGCACAGCACGCACACGTTGGGCCACTCGGGGTCCTCCGCCTGCGTGAAGTAGCCGTCCTGGCACTTGGCACAGCCCGTCCTGTCGGCGCACTGGCCTGGCAGGCAGAACTCGTCGCACTCCATGCAGGTGCCGTCCATCTTGACGAAAGATCCCGCCGGGCAGGCGCCCTGGGAGATAGTCTCAGGGCTGACGTCCGGCTGGGGCTTGACGGGCTCGGGGGCCACTGGGACTGGGACTGGCGCGGGCACGGCGACGGGCACCGGCTTGGGCTCGGGCTCGGGGTAGGTCTTCACCGGTCTGGCGGGCGCGACGTCCGGGCGTGGGGAGGGCATGATGTAGCCCGGCGGGAGCGTCATGGGCATCGACGGCGTGCCGGACGACACCTCGGGCGTGGAGGCGGGCATCGGCTGTGGCATGACGTAGCCCGGCGGCAGCACCATGTCCATCGCGGGCGGCACGGGGGCCGTCTTGGTGTAAATCGGGCCGTTGGGCACCGGCGTGCTGGACTCCTCGACCTGGGGTGCGGGCTTGGGATAGGCGGGCGCCGCGGGGCGGGTGACGAAGTCGCCCTGCACGGAGCCGCCCCCGATCGGCGCGCAGCTCTTGCGGTTGTCCACGGCCTCGTAGCCGGGCGCGCACTCAATGCACTGCATAGGCCACGCGTCGTAGATGCCGCTGCGGCAGGTGACGCAGTTTGGGATGGTGCACAGCTTGCACTCGTTGGGCCACTCAGGGTCCATGCGGCTGGTGTAGTAGCCCGGCCGGCAGGCCGTGCAGCCGTCCTTGGTGACGCAGGCTGAGGCGCAGTTGGCGTCGCAGGCCATGCAGGAGTTGTCCCAGGGCTTGTAGAACTCGCCCGGGGGGCAGTTGCCCGCTTGCGCTGAGGGAACGCAAACACAGGAGGCGAGTTGGCACACAAGGGAACGCAAGGGCACAGGGCACACGGGGAAGGAGCGCGCTCGCTCCGGCAGCCCAAAATGGACTGCTACGACCCACTACGGCTGCGACAGCTGCCTCGCCACCAGTGCGCCCGCACTAAAATGTACGAAATGCACAAAGTGCGCAAAACACCACAAACACGCAAGGATATTGTTGACCGGCTGTCTTGGGCAGGCTTCCATTGTGGACGCGGCTGCGCTGATGACGGTTTCGGGGGCGGCTGTGCCCTTGCGTACCGACTCGCTGCATTAGCATTGGCCAGAGGAATAATCTCATGCGGGCAGTTTCTCAGAGTGGGTTCTGATGGCGACTGAAGAGTCGCTGCCATATAACACCATTCAAAAACCAATCTCCAGTGGAGAGCGTTTCAGCGTCCCTTGTTGCTTGCTCGCATCCTGGCAGAAAGACGCGTTTTGAGGAATTCAAGCAATCGGGACATGCTACATTGGCAACATGTGGTCCATATTAACGGGGCCATTTCTGGTGCTCCAAATGGAGACATGACAATTCATTCCATTGGTTTCATGAGGCACGGGGCAATCTCCACGCCCCAAAATACAGAAAGCTAGTCATCTTCAGATGGCGGCCGCATTAGGAATGTCTCTGGGAACAGGGGGCAAGCATTCGACACATGTGGTCCGCATGTGTGGCACACTACACATGCGATGTTCTGCAGACAGCCATCTTCCGGAGTCGGCAGAACTGTGCAGTTTTATTCCATATTTGGAAGAAGGCATCTTCAGAAGATGGAAACTTGCGCTAATCGCGTGCAAGACAAAGGCCTTGCACAAAATCCATCACGGACAAGAATACACGTCAGGGACGGCCAGTACCAGACAGTGTCACCAGTAGATGAACCAAACATGCTTTGCTATCCAACAGGATTCACGTCGCAATAAATGAAACCAAGGAGTGTACTGGCTCATTGGAGGTGCACACATGCTTGATTGTTTCCGAGGATGTCCGGTGGGAATGTGAACCTACCCAGAGAGCGCATGCTTGCGTCCCGTGCTCCATACGCCCCCACTACAAACGCCTGCGAGGAAAAGCGGAATTCCCTATCAGTCACGGCAGGGAATCAGAACATGAATGACTGATATGTGTACTATGGGCGCATCCAGCACCCCGGGCCCCACAGCAAACGCCTTCAAAGATAAGAAGAATTCCCAATCACGGCTGACCATCCAGGCATGAATGACTTGATATGTGTACTGTGGGCGCATCCAGAACCTCGGTCCCCACTACAAGCGCCTGCGAAGATAAGAAGAATACCCGATCAATCACGCCAGACAATCAAGGCATGAATGACTGAAATGTGTACTGTGGGCGCATCCAGCACGCCCGCCCAGGATGCTCCACCCTTGGTTGCGCCCAACTGGCGCCCAGTCGGTCGGCCTCGAGGATGGCGCGGCCACCACGGGCCTGCGCCGGGCCTTTCTGCGGGCCAGCGTCTCGGCAGCCATCCACCACGGCGCCGTCCCATCCGCGCGGCCGCGCGGATGTCACGATGCAAGATTGGACAACATCATCGCAACGACGTTTCCACACGATCTCGCCGAGGGCGCGTCGACGCCTCCCCTAGCGCTGGGAGGAGGCACGATTAGGGCCCATCCCCGGCTGGGCCGCCGCCCCAAATCCCCGTGCCGTCCGATGTTGGGCACCCCAACTCACCAAGCAAAGAGCGAGCGCCAACGACCTCATCTCGTAGTAATTACCACCTGTTGGCGCTCGTCCTTGTATCTTCTCCCTCTCCCTGCTCCCGCGCGCACAGCCCAACCGTTATTCCAGCGCCAACCTGCCCGGAGCCCCGCCCCCGGCCGCCGCCGGCGCGCAGCTTCCACTAATGCCGAATATGCATGCGCCGATGCGCGGCATATGCATGCACGTCACGGGATCGAACGATCGCACACACGAAGGTCTGCAGCAAGGCCGCTCCCGCGGGGGCTGCCAGGGATGCCCTCGACCGGCCCGTCTACGAGGTTCTCCGCGAGACCGTTCGTCAAGGTGTCCCGCCGGCCGCAGACGGGCACAGGCGGCACGGGAACGGCCCCACACCGCGCCGAGGGGGCGACGCGCGGGGCGCGTCCGTCCGTCTGCGCCGCTCCCCACCTCTGCCGTTATTGGCTTGGCCTTCCTTCGCTCCCCGAGCTCCCCTCTCTATTTCCTCGCGGCACCCGGTGCGGCCCGCCTTTTCAGCCCTCCGGGGCGTCCACCTGCCAGAGATATGGGGACTGGCCCGTCCGCCCCCCACCAGGCCGCTTTGTACCTGCGCCCCGTCAAGCGGCGCCCCCTACATCGTATCAAATCCGAGCTGCCAGGAGCATGCCTGAGCGGCCTGACTCACCTCGCCGGCACTCCGCTCTCCGGCCCGCCCGTCGGACGCCGGCCCGGGCGTCCGGTGAAGCGAAATTGGGGCGAGCCGGCTTGATGAGGGGGAAGCATTCACAGCACGAGCGATTGACTCCGCCGTGACTGGCCACCCTCCTCGGAATTTGCTTGAACAACAACGTACATTGGAATAATCCCCGCTAGACCGGGCGTCACCACGACCGTCCGGCAACGAAGCCGGGCGCCCGCGCTTGAGTGACTCGGCTGTCGTCGGCGCCCCGAGTACCGGGGCGCCCCGACATCACCGGGGGTGGTCCATATGTGCGGGGCCCATCCAGGGCCAGCAGCAGATCACGGGGCTCAGCCGGGGTCCGGGACACAAAGCGCCATTACGCACTACAATGTAGGTGGCGCCGGTTCACGGGCGCCGGGGCGGCGATTTGACGTCGGATTTCGGAATGGCCGTCGAGCGTTACGCGGGGGGGGATCCGTTACGCGGCCCGTGCGGCCGAAAACGACGCCATGCCGCAGGGGCGTACAGCGAACGCACACGTACCAGATTGGTGGAAGGTACGACCGCCAATCGTGTGCTTTGTCCCGCACACCACGTGAAACGATGCCTGATCCATGGGGGCACAGAATTGCATTGTACATGATGCGCGCAGATCCCCTTGAGCGGGAGGCCGCGGGGAAGCGCCGCGCAGTTTACTACAATCCTTCAGCCCCTGACGGCCTCCCTCACACTCCTCGCCGTCGCAACAGCGAGCTTTCTCGGCCCTAGCTTCGACCGCTCCTAGCATCGCCACACCTATCACCACGCCCCTCTTGTGGTACGACGGTCGCCGGCCTGGCGCCAAGTACCGCCGTGGGCCCTCGCGCCTTTGCCGGTGGAGGCGCTCTGCACGGCACGGATCCATGGCACTCATGCTTCGAGCCTCTTGAGCGCCCTTTTCTTGCCGCTGATTGGCGAGGATGCCTGTCGTGCTCGCCTCGCCAGGGAGCCAGCCCACGGGTGGCTTGACGACCTAGGTGGCCTCACGCATTGACGTGGCGGCGCCGGTCTGTACTAGGACCCCGCGGAAGCCGGGAGCGGTACTCGCAATCTTGAGACAGCGGTGGTGCGGGAAGCGGGTGGGTGGGCGGGTCGACGGTGCCTGTGGCCGTGCTTGCGGGATTGCGGTGGTCGATCCTTCCCTAGGCATCCAATTGAGATCGTCGTCGTTGTAGTAGATAGCGGCAGCGCTTTGTCGAATTTGTCAAGCTAGACGTCAAATTGAAGCCGGGCGGGGTGGAGGGGATGGGGAAGAGGGAAGAAAGGAGAGGATGGATGTATTGATCTGGCGATGTACCATTTGCGGTGTGACATTTCGGATATGGACAGCCGCTGCACAGCAGCGCCGTTCCTATCCAGGTGCGCACAACGGTATACCGTTGCACATCAAATCGCAGTGATGTTTCAAATCGGAATTCATGTTAAATTATTGGCACCCATGTGACCAGTTCTGGATAAATTATCAGCTTATCGTACCCAACACTGGGAAAACAACTGCCCGCAGCTGCATTCTTCACTGCACACTTTGGGGGCACTAGCTTGTGAGACAGAAGACATAGGATGTCTCTTTTCAGAAACAAGTACACAGAAAATTACACAATCACCGATGACCAAAATCTTGGCCAATTTATTGAAATTCTTTGGCATCGCTCATTGCTTGCTGACTTACAACGTTATGATATAATACAGCGTGCAATGGACCACTCAGTGAACAACGGTGTTGTTCGCACCAGGCAAATCGCTTCTGTGCTGCACTATAGTGTGTACTTTGGCCGTTGTGAAAGCGCTCTTCTTTTCCGAGTAGTAATGCACAACGGCTTAAAACAAGGCAATCACGCATTGACATTTCGCAGCTGCTAGGGCGCCCCTCATCAAACTTTCCCTCTAACTTTAGTGTATATGTAGCAGATGCGTTGAGCACAACCGAAAATCCACACATGTTCGGCTTGCTGCGCAGCTCACTCTTCTTCTATAAGTATTGATAGACAACTTGCAGTCCCATTCAGCGATTTGCAACGAAGATATCTCTCAAAGAATTGAGTAGTACTACTCAATTTCAATATTCAGTTGACTTAAACTGAGTATGCTCAATTTCATTTCTTGACCCAGTGAGGTACAAGGACCCTCGGACCCAATGCTCAACGGTTTTCGGAACTCACAAGTACTACTGCACCTTTTTCCCGATCTAAGATAAACCCACATGGGTGATTCATTTTCAATATTGGCAATTACGTTGCAACGTCAAACCCTTTCAAGAGTGGGCATATATATATATATATTTATTTATATATATATATATATATATATATATATATATATATATATATATATATATATATATATATATATATATATATATATATATATATATATGTAAGATCCATCAACGCCAAGCACCATGGTGCCAATGAGCGATGAACATGAGCTATGATCATCGCTCCAAACTTATCATATTAGCTAAGAGGCAGATCCAGATTTTGCTGCCAAAAAACTGCCCATTTCGTTCATCAAAAATGTCATAACAAATACATTTGTAAAGATTATCAAGGAGCGCACCTTACTGGCACAATCATTGGTTTCTAGTGACCATAACTTGGTATCTGGATGTTGCTCAAAAAGCCAATTGTGTGGAAATTTTGTCACCTAGTTTAAAGGGAAGTTGCCTAAGCGTTGTGGGCTTGGTCGATGGACATAATGGAAACGCCTTGGGCGTTCCCGTCACGCACTTGATGTGGTATTAGTCCTTACCAAAACGTTTCATTGGCCATTACGAAAGACACTGCATTGCAACCTTCCACATTGACACCGCAATGCAATGAACAATTTAGAAGAGTGTAATGACCCATCTTTGTCATGTTGACACCACTACATGCTTCTTGTGCTATGCTTGTGTTGTTTGCAGTACAACAAGGTAGAGGCATCGCCCCTTTCAGCCTTGAAGATGACTTCCATGGGCACGAACAACACTACAATGCAAGCTTAAACATGCGATAGAGTTCCATCTTGCCAAAAGTCGCTCTCGGCATTCACAACAATGGGCAATACGAAGTAGTGGCGGCCATCACCATAATACGGATATTATCCAAGCATGTGCCCGTCATGGATTGCATTTTACGCATTGCAAGCATCCCATAGCAATGCAATATAGCAATTTCTCACACAGGTTTTCTGAGGGCTTTAGGAGAAATCCCTCTATTATCAAAAGTTCTCAAATAGAACACTTAGCCATAAGGAAATACCCTGTCGGACACATAGCCACTTGAGCTGGGGCATTTTGCTGATCGACAGAAACTCCATTAGCGATTCACCACATGCAAAGTTCTTTTTAAATAGCACCATGTGATAATGAGATAAGTTTGTGCTAGGGATGGTACCCGGGCTGGCAAAAACTAGACCCAGGTACCCAGACTTTCTGAAACTTGGGTGCTTGTGTTTACTAGGGTAACCTGGGTATCCGCAAATAATTTGGTACCCGGGTACAACCAATACCTGGGTCCGGGCATGTACTCGGGTACGGAAAGATACTCCCTTGTGCCCACACAACACTAGCTAGCCCTGCTCTGCCGCACTTGGTTGTCTACTATGTAATGGAGTCCGTGGCAACGACAATGCCTGTGAGTGGAGCTTACTCCTCACTGTATATTATGAACCAACAAGAAGCATTGTATAATAAAACACCAAGCATGAGGAGGAACACGGCACACTATACATTATGGACACTCAGGGAACTATTGTACAATGGAACGTCACGGGTTTTGGCCAAGTGTTGGCCTTGCATAATAAGGATAGCGGCTCAAGGGAGTTTCTCAGTGCAATAGATGGAAGGGCACAAAGTGAAAGGGGGATCCGTGTTGGTCAACACGGTGGTCTATAAAAGGGGTGGATCTATGATACCTTCAGGACCTGACGGGGCTAAATATAGCATTGGCAATTTACCGTAAACATGATAGGCTGGGTGACTCAGCTGTGAGATGAGTAGCATGGGAGGATACAAATGGGTGTGGATACAAATTCGAATGGAACTAGTTGATTCTGGCAGCGGCCATTTGGCTGCTCAGTTGCTGCCCTTGGGCAAATACAAATAGAGACTGAACCTTACCAATGTAATTGCAACCTTACCAATTCTATCTCTCGTGTGATACCACCAACTCCCAAATCGAATGGGACAAGATGGGCTGAGCCCCAACTGGTCAGAGGGGACCCCCAAAATCCCCTTACAATGCCCCTCACCTGACATTGTCTTCCTTGAACCCCTTTTGGTATAATCTAAAAATGGCTAGACGCCCTTTGGTCAACGATCATGTTAACGATCCAGCAAGAACAATAACCATAATAGTGATAATGCAATTATGCAATTGTAAGACATCAATGACAACAATGCCTAGAAGCAATTGCTGATCCATCTAGTTCAAGTTGCAGGGCGTGTCCTGCACGCACCAACCGTTTTGCATTAAAACAGACGACCTGCAATCCCAAAAGGGCAGCCTGGGCGCCAAGGCTACAACATAACTGGTATCCTAGGGACCAACCCATCAGAGCCCAGCTGCATTTTCTGCAAACAGCTGGTTTCTGCAGGTGTGGAGAGATGTTCCAACCCGTCAAATTCCCCGATTCTGGCTTATCAATGCCCCGGATCTCTAAATGCGCATCCCAAAGAAGAATGTGTGGAGAGCATTAGCACTATACACCATCACAACACAACCACACATAGTGTGGATAGGGGTGACCTTCGAAAGCCAACGCGGTGCAAAGCTATGTACTGGGCGACCACTGGTTAAACGTGTTGTACCAGGGTCCATACCCGGACCCGGGTACTGGCAATACCTAGGTAATCCGGGTACCCGCCGGTACCCGCCAGTACCTGGGTCTGTACCCGTACCCGCCTACTTGGGTACAATGGTTGGCCGGTACCCAGGTAGGTAGGTATTAGAAAAATCAATACCCGCCCTGGGTACCCGGGTTTCCTGTACCCGAGTACCATCCCTAGTTTGTACTAAATAGAACTCTGGGGGGTTCTGGGACCTCAAATGCCTAAAGCGCTTGCGAGCAGCACTTCTGTATGTTTTGGTTTTTGGGTCATGACCGGAATCATGCATTGGCTCATGATACAATGACAACCATTTTAATCACCACCACATGAGAGAAGAAGTCTCAAATTCTCTTTTGAGCCTAGGCAGATTTACTTACCACAATTTGAATATGAGGCCTGAAGATGCTAATCTATACTTGCAAAAATATGCAAATGGTCATGGTAATCTTGTTGCAATCTTGGATGGTGGTCATCAGAATGCATTTGCCTACTAATGTATAGCTTTGAATATGCTATTTGTGGCTTGGTGTGTAGTGGGTCTAAGTCAAAGAAGCATAGTCTATGTGCACAAAATGAGGATCATCTAAACGACTCTAGCACTTTCTGAACTTTTGGTGCAAGCAAAGTATAATGCTTTTATTGTGATATGGCTGCTTGGGGTAAGGTTTAATTGATATTTTCCGGAGTGGTGACTAGTTATCTCTGCAAATCGACTAGTTGTAAGCTTGTTTAGAAGTTCTTGATACTTCTTGGCTTTTGAAACGCCCAAATCCGTTAAGAAATGGCAAAGTTATGGTCTTGTGAAGTTGTAATACTTAGGGTTGTAGACTGATGGGGGCTAGTACTTAAGTCAAGGGAGAAATGGGTCGATCGTGGGTGAATGGGGAATGGTGATGATGTGCCTAGACTTGCATTATGTTGTTTTGTCTTGATGTGACTGCGATGGACCCGCAATCGGGCATCGCGCATGCAATAAGTGCGCATGCATACTGTGAATCCATATAACTATTTTGGCCCACACCATGACCTCTCGCAAGCCAGCAAACTGCCACACCACTGTGTTACCATCTCTCGCCGATAGCAGGCCCCGGGGATCGATCCACATCGAGCACTGGGCCCACCGCGCGACCACCAAAGCGAGTGCCCCAGATATGCCCACCGTCCAAGGTGGAGAGGGCCGGCTGACCTCCAACAGCCACGCTGCAGGGCGGGGCGACCCCAGCGCCTCCGGAAACCAGCGGCTACCAAAGGGGCCACAATATTTACGAAGTGTGGGAGAAATCAATGGATTTTGACATACCGTTAAAACCACAATCTATATTATCATTCCATTCGATTTGGAAAATATGATCCTTTATTGTCCCTATTTTATTTGGTAAAAGTTGATGTTATTATTTGTGAGCTGCACTCTTAACAAGCAAGTTTTAACACACCAAAATTATAACCATAAATCAATGAGCAAACAAGCACAACATCTTTCTGATCCACCAAAGGCCGCTTGTGAACTACTGAACCTCTCTTGTTTAAGGCTGAGATTTATCCACGCAAAAAAAAGTGGAAATTCCTATTCTTGCATTTTCCTTTAGGGTAGCACAAATACCTCATATCTCTCTCAGGATTAAGTTGACGTCTGGACTTTTGAAAGTAGCTGCAGATTTACAAAATACACTCATAAAATGCTTTTCTCCAATGCGAAAATTGCACTGCTTTTCTTGGGCAAAACAAAGAGCCACGGCCATCTCCATGCCTTGATATGCAACATTTCATGATGACGATGACAAAGCACCAACCTGGGGAATTCAGAAAAATTGTGGGAACTTGTTAATCACCTATTAAAGCAACCATTAGTCATGAGCACCGGTACATTAAAGGCGGGCTCATAACCAACATAGGGCAGTTAGCTAGACCATTATCAAACAACCAATCAGGGTGAAAGTGAAAAGAAAAGAGGAGCCAGCGAAGAAAAGAACCGATATGCATTACATAAAAAGGATAAGGGAGAGCTACTATGTAAATGGCATATTGAGAGAATATCAGATGGTTGATCTGCCTTTATGACTTATGGTACCTAACACGCTTCTACTACGATGGCTGTAGAGAAAAGATTGAAAAAACAATGAGTTGTAATCTACATAAATATCTGACCAAGAAAGGATAACCAGTTGCTGCATAGACTGCCTTAAAGCATTCAGCTCAGAGATGTTGATGGGACACATGGGCAAGAGCTGGATAAGAAAAACATATATAAGAAAGGAAAAGACCTGCCATAAATTACAAGGGACTGAATGAACAAAAATCAAATTCACTAATATACGAGGTGAACATAATGGCTGAAAAAATAGTTATTGAAGTATGGGCAATGTCTAAAGATGAAAAAGGAAAGAAACATAAGACGGCGATGCTGGAGTTTATGAACGTTTTAGTGTGAAGGACTATAGCTTGACATGATTATATGTGAATATACATATTGGAAATATGGGTCCTAATGTGAGGGTTTGACTACAATAGCCATAATATGGCCTAATATGACTATTGGACCTGAAGTCATATGACCACGGAATTCTAAGGTTTGCTATTGTGAATGTTCATTGATGGGAAGAAAAGGAAAAAAGGGTTTATTTGAAAGAACCGCTGATAGTTCATGGCAGGGATTAAAAGCTAAGAAAAATAGCTAAGGAGATTATGACTGAGGCGTTGTTTGTGCGTTTGTCAGCCGCACTCGCACGGTTGCTCCCAGGCACGGGAAGCAAGCCGCAACTAGATGACATTACAAGACAAGTGTACCAATCAAATAGTGTACAAGAAAATGTCCATTCTTAGTAAATCACCATGTTCACCATATTCACCATGTTTTTGCCACCATGTTCACCATGTGTGTCCAACACATCATATCATTCCTCACATTCACCATATGTGTCCAACCACACCACTCACATTCACAATATGTGTCCAACCACACCATATTATTCCTCACAATAACAATGAAGAAAAAGGTGTAAAGGAATGTAGCTATATGGTGGTGATGAGCTGGTTGAACATTGCAACATTTTGTTAAGACCTTGACAACTGTAAAAGTCGCTCCAAGCAATGAGCCAGGGATATTGGAAAAATGCACCAAAACGGTCTGGCAATTATGCATCCGCCAATGCATTAAGCTAGGCGGTGACTATGATTGAGGCAACGCACAAAGCCAAGGCTTGGTGCACGGGGAGAGCCGCTGCCGTTTGAGGCTCATTCTGATGATGAAGCATGACACAATGGGCAGTACGGATGCTGCCAGGCGGTTGGGCTGATTTGCAGCCTTGAAATATCTGACAAGAGCTTTAGAATGCAACTGAAACCCAATACTAGTCTTTCACAGCCCTCCCTTGGCTTGATAAGACAAGGGTGAACTTTATGCCTTGGGTTTTACTTGCATATTAGTGATGCAATTCGGTTGACATCCATATTTGGATGTCGCATTATGATGAAACGTGACCGGCTTGCATCGCGTTGGCCTCCCACGTACCTAAGCTTATATTGTTAAGGGCAGGGAGATAGCCCTATATGTTGCCCAATAGGACTGAGCCCTTTTCGATGTGTCATGTGCACTGACAGCCGAGTCAGCCGTACAAAGCCGCGGGAATGGACCCTGCACCCGAGACAACTCTGCTTAAGACCCCCACAACCTGAGAGGCTTAAGCATAGTGCGCAAGGAAAATTCGAGCCCCACAGATGGTGCAGACTCATTTGCAGAGCCATGGTGAACATGTTGGACGTTGCGGCACCCCTCGGGGCAGATGAGCATGGCAGGAACGGTGCCCCTGCCTAGGTACCAAATATGAATGCACTTTCCATGGAGGGTCAGAGAGACTTGCGCAATGTGGTAGCAGGGCCTTTTGGTGTCCCTTTTGAGTGGCTTACAACCAGGGGGATTAGCTTGTTGGAGTTCTTGATAAAAACGGCAGCACCGTAGATATGGCGGTGGCGCTTCTCCCGAACGGCACAGGTAATGCGCCTTCGGTTGAAGGCTTTTGTCATGTCCGCCATCCCCACAAAGTGCTGGGCGATTGGACTACATCATACGGTTCATTTCCACTACTAGAGGAATAGTGTTACGCACACTGCTCTGATGTGGGAGACGCCCTACTAATGGTCTCTTGGTGTGGGGGACGCCCTGCCCAAGATACGGTAACAGCGCTCTAACCATCATATATTATTATAAGATATGGGAGTAGGTCGGGGTGGTCCCGCCTAGGTCCCCGTAAGGACCTAGGTGCCCGGCGAGGCACGTCCATGGCTCAAAGAGGGCAGGAACCCCACACCCACAATCTTGTCGTATCACCAGCCCAAAGGATTGGTTGAGTATCTTTATTAACACCAACCAATTGTTGAAGATCTGGGAGGTTATAGGGGGTTTGTTCTTAACTTTAGTTTGTGTGAACCTGTGTGTGTACAGTCCCGTCCTTGCAGTGCGGCTGGTGAGATTGTTTCAAAGGGTGTCCAGCCAGTGTTGGTAAATTTTGTAGCCATTTATGTGCAGAGAGACCTTGCAACTGGCTGGCATAACCAAGGGACTCGCCGACATAAAAGGACAACTGAGCTTTCTGTGGAACTCGAAAAGGAATCGGCATGCGCAGTTACCAAGAAAAGCGTGGCTAGGTCATTGAGCAAGTTCCCCCTACCTTAGGGTTGATTTTAGGACCTGCCTGTAGTCTTGCCAACTTTCGATTAATCTGTGATGTATTCGTCAGTATATTTTTAGGTATATTTATATATTGTCTATCAGCTGTTTGTGTCTGGGTATTTGGGTCGGACACAGCCTATAAGGGATTCCCTTAATTCTAGCCATGATCCACCAGCCGTACTAGGCAATCACAACTATGGTCATCGAACACACCTAGTCTTTTTGGCGAAGGTCCCACCCTTTGCATTGTTTGACACATTTTGAGCCCCCAAAAGCATATAGCACCAAAGAGACCACGGTGCTCACAAAAAGAATAGGGAGCAACAATTACCTAACAAAAGTTGTTGCCCGCACTACCATGGAGAATACATTAATCCATCTGTCTTTTCCGCAAGGATCCCTTCTTCTCTCGCTCGCTGACAAGGCCAACGCCCATTAGTGGGTCAGTGGTTTAGGGCCCAGGGTGTCCAAAACATGAAGGGAAAGACGGAAAAGATAGAGGGACTAATTACATGCCGTGGCAATATACTTGGTCCCTCCCTTGAATCGCCAGGAACGAACCAAACGACTTTGGACGGCCCGTATCAATACAGCCACCACTATTAAAGAGAATTTATATATCACTATCTTATCACTATTCTTAGTCCCAGATGGGTTACATTGTTAATCATTGTCTTCATCTCCTTCTTCATCCTCCTTCTTTTTGGTCAAATTTCCATTTGAGTCAATCACCACTTCAAACTCCTCATCATTCACCTCAATTTCCATTTCGTAGGATTTTCCTGATGGTGTTTCGGCAATCTCAGGATCTTCTATTTCGTAATTGGAGAAATTTTGATCAAGGATGGTTCGAATAGTTGCGGGAATGTCTTTTTCTTTTATTTCATATTCTGTCTCCAGCCATTCTCCTTCTATACTGAAATTAGCAGAGTATTCTTTACCCTTCATTTTGAACTCGGCTTCCCACTCTTCATCATTTTCCATTTCCCATTCCACTTTTTTAGCATCCGGAAACCTTGCTTCAAAAGCGGCTTGCACCTTTTGGGGAGCATTGTTTGAATTTTCTTGCGAGCATGCATTCAAGGAGATTGATACTGCCCCTATGGTCATCATTAGCATCAGTTGTTTTTTCAAATATTTCATGATTCTTAATTTTTGATTCAAACTTAGAAGTGGAATTAGAAGAAAATTTGAATTTTCAGAACCGGATGGAAAAAATATGGAGGTTTTCCTTAAAAATGTACTGGATGTCCCAGTGATAGCGGTCACAAATCCGTTTGACAATGGCCAATCCCAGTCCGGAACTTTGAGCCGATTTTGAACCTTTGGTAAACCTCTTAAATAAGGAAGCATCCTCTAAGGCTTCAGGCTCTCCTGAATTAGTGATTGTTAATGAATCTTTTTCTACAGATATCTCGACCAGTCCCTTTTCCTCATTGTGACGAATGCTGTTGATCAGTAAGTTGTTTATCAATATTTCCACCAATGTTTTGTTAGCGGTGAGTTCTAAACTAGTCTGATAAGCTGTTTTAATTTGAAGGTTTCGCTCGCTTGCCTGCTCCTCTAATCCTACCATCAGGTCTTCTATCACATCTTGAATATCGAGTTTTTCTTCTTCGAGAAAGTGGTTGTTTTCAATCTTTCCAAGCAGTACAAGGTTCTTGTTGATGCGACCAATTCTCCCCGTGGCATGGTAGAGCTGATCTACAATAGATGATTGAGTTTCTGTGAGATTCTCAGTCTGTAGCAATAACTCAAGCTTCGATCTCAAAATGGCGATTGGTGTCTGCAACTCATGTGAAGCATTCTCTGGCGATTGGTGTCTGCAACTCATGTGAAGCATTCTCTGTAAATTCTTTTTGTGATCGATAAGCCTGAATATTTTCACTGAGCAACTTATTTACCGTGTTATTCAATTCTTGAAATTCCCTGATGTTTGTTTGGTCAAACTCTGGAACAGAGTCATCCGCTATATTGAAGTCCTTTAGTTTTTGAAGGGTATTTTTAAATGGACTCCAAAGCTTTCTGGAAATGAAATTGGATGACAACAGAAAACCACCAATGAGAAAAATGAAAATGACAAGAAAGAGGGTGACTGTTGTAGAAATGATATCCTCAGTCTCCACCAGGTTTTGCCGGATCATCAGAACATAAGAAGTATTCCCAATCTCCACAGGTGCATACAATGTACGATAGGGTTCCCATTCAATAGAAAGTGTGTCATAAAAGACTGCATCCTGGATTCCATATTCTTTATTGAATTCTTCGGTGGGGAAAATTTGGGTATCCCGATTGAACCTATTCCAGTAGGTAAGGTCTTCCACAGACATAGTGGGTAAGTGATATTGGTGAAACTCATCTTTTCTCAGAATCAACGCTTCGTCTACATCATCAATATAAAGCTGCAGCAACGAAAAGTAGAATATCGGGAAAAGTAGTAGCAAGCCCACCAACGCCAAAACTGCGTAATAGGACATGGTGCGACCGATTAGTGACTTTACTCTTCCCATTTGTACCCTGATCCGTAAACGGTTTTGATATAATCTCTGCACCCTGCGCTAGTTAGCTTCTTTCTAAGGTTTTTGGTGTGAGCATAGACAAACCCATGATCGTCAAATGCATCTGCCATATCTCCAGATAGATGTTCTGCGAGAGCTGGCTTGGAAATAACTCGGTTTCTGTTCCGGAGAAAATACAATAGCAGGTCAAACTCCTTGCGAGTAAGCTCAACCTGCTCCTCGTTTACCTTCACACTCTTAGACGGGATATCCACAAGTAATTCATTGATCTGAACCTGGTTGCTGTTGTCATAATGTTTTCTTCTAACAACAGAATAGATCCGTGCGTTTAGCTCAGATAGGTGAAAAGGCTTGGCCAGATAGTCGTCAGCACCCAGCTTGAGTCCCTGTATTTTATCGTCCAAAGAGTCCTTGGCTGAAATGATGATCACACCATCTTGCTTGTTTTGAGCTTTGAGCTCCTGAAGGATGGAAAGGCCGTCTCCACCTGGTAGCATCAAATCCAGCAAGATACAGTCGTAATCATAGGCATAGATTTTATCCATCGCCTGCTGATAGGTCTCCGCAAACTCACAGAGATACTGCTCTTTTTTGAGGTACTCGGCGATGCTTTTGGCCAACTCCAGCTCGTCTTCTATTACAAGGATTTTCACATTGCAAGATAAAAACTACATTTTGAAGAAAATTAGAAGGAGTGTTTCAGAATTATATAACTATTATCAAAAATTCTATAAATCCTTAACGGTAGAAATTCGTATCTTTAATAAGTTGAAAAAATTCATTTCTATATCGCTAGTCTTTGTCATACTGTTTAGCCAGTTTGGGTTGGCAGTCGGTACACATTACTGCGAGGGTCTTTTTGTAAAGACCAAGTTGATGATTGGTCATGCTCATCTCGATTGTGATGATATGAGCATGGGTGATATGGCCAAGGATTGTGACCGCAAATCTGGACCAGAGACACATCTAGATAAGAAATCCTGCTGTGAGAATGAATACCTGAGTATTGATGTTGAGAATGAATTTAAATTAAGTATTGAGCAACGTGCGATAAATCTGGATTTCGTCGCGATCCTTGCCATTTCCTACATTGACCTTTTCTCTGCGGATCAGGAGAAACCACAATACTCAGCATACAATCCACCTCTGGTGACCAAGGAAATATCGATCCTTCACCAAGTCTTCCTCATATAATAACACTTACAGTACAGTCTAGTTATCTGCCTGAATTTAGGGCTATTGCCACTTCTTAATTGATTTTTCAGGTGCATAACCGGGCTATGATTAGCTATGTTAAACTTTTCAAAGTTGCTAAATCAGCGATTTAGAGAATAAAGATATTATATACAAAACATAAACTTTTAAAACCTTAAAAAAATGAAAAAAGTACTATTTATAATTGGGATTGCTACCCTTATCGCTAGTTGCGGCTCTGCCACAACAGAAGAGAATGCAGCTGAAACCAAATCAGAACCTTTAGCCAAAGTTGGGAAAACCGCTACTGTTGAAGAGCAAGATGGAAATGCCATGACCCCTGTACTTGTTGCCTACCTGGCTGTGAAAGATGCATTAGTCAATGATAACCAGGAAGGTGCTGCCAAAGCAGGCGGAATACTGGCCACAACATTGGGATCATTGGATTTGTCAAAATTTGCTGCGGATCAGCAGACAGAACTGAGGGAGATTGTTGAGGTTGCAAAGAACCACGGAGAACATATTTCTGAAAGCGAGATCGCGCATCAGCGAGAGCACTTCGAAGCTTTAAGCCAGGATATTAAAGACCTGACAGGGATTATTGGTACGGATCGTATGCTTTATCACCAATATTGCCCCATGTACAATGGCAACAAAGGTGGCATGTGGTTAAGTGCCAATGAAGAAGTTCGAAATCCACTTTTTGGCTCTTCCATGCTTAAATGCGGTCGAGTAGAGGAAGTAATTAAGCTATAAAGAAATGTTTAAAAAAGCAC